>JAQZBX010018746.1:0-34325 GCA_029593785.1 Cabassous unicinctus | reverse complement strand
GTGATACATTAATTGATTTTCTTAAGTTGTGCCACACTTGCACATACCAAGAATAACACTCACATGATCATGATGTATAATTGTTTTTATATGCTGTTGGATTTGATTTGCAGGTATTCAGTTGAAAAGTTTTACATCTATGTTCATTAGAGGGATTGTTCTCTAATTTTCCTTTCTTGTGGTATCTTTATCTGGCTTTGGTATTAAGGTGATGTTGGGTTCAGAAAATGTATTGGGTAATTTTCCCTCCTCTTCAATTTTTTGAAGAGATAAAAAGGATGGGTATTAATTATTCACAAAGTGTTTAGTAGAATTCACCTGTGAACCCATATGGTCCTGGAATTTTTCTGTTGGAAGATTTTTAATGACTGATTCAATCCTATTGCTTGTGATTGGTTTTGGTGGTATTCTATTTCTTCAATGTAGTTTGTTTAAGTGTTTCTAGGAATCCATCCACTTTATCTACAGAACTTTCTAATCTAAAATCCTGGGAAATAGATTTTGCTCAAGTGATTAGGCACCCACACTTCCCACATGAGAGGTTCCCAGTTCAATTCCCAGTGCCTCTTAAAAAAATAAAACAAGCAAACAAATGAAAATACTAACTCAGGGGAGCAAAGTACCAGCTACCCATGTATGAGGTCCCAATGTCAATCCCTGGCCCCAGTACCTAAAAAAAAATTCTTAAGTCTCTTATTTCAGCATGGCCCAATATGACTCAATTAGAGGTGCCAAGTAGATACCAAGATATCAAGATGTAGAATATGCTGGCAACAATACAAAAATAGCCTAAAAATTGCTGGGCTTCCTTTATGGAAGGGAGTGATTTTAGGAAGAATAATCTGTCCTATACCAGTTTAGGAATCCAGTGCTGGACTCTGGGCCATATATTACTTAAGAATATGAATTACTGGGCAGGGCCTTGTATCTTGGAATTTATGGCCCAATTGGATTGTTGAAGCCAAGTTAGCAATGCATGCAATCCCTGGGCAGTTTGTTCCTTGCACTGGCCCACTAACATGATGTCAACAATATAATGGAACACTCTCTGTTCTTTGGGCAGTGGTAGCTTATTCAAATATTATCTGTCCCATTGGGACAGATAGTTGGTGAGTTCATATACTCATGTGACAATACAGTGAAGGTATGTTGTAGACCTTGCCATTGTAAAACAACTTGATCTTGGTCCTCTTCTCAGAGTGGGATGGCTAAAAAAAAAGGCATTCCCCAGCTCAACAATTGCAGACCAAACATCAGTGAAGGTCATAATTTCCAGGCACTTCATAAAGCCTGGGAGCACAGGTGCCAAAGTGTGCAGTTTCTGCATTCAAGTGACAGTAGTCTATGTTTAACCTGATACTGAACATGCCTTTTCCACTGGCCAAACCAAACCATTATATGTAAAAATGAGAACAGCCACAGACAGCTCTTTTAAGAAGCCTAAAAGGTGATTTTCTCCACCTCAAAGGCAGTATTGCTGCTATTGGACAAATCAAGGAGATGAAAGCTCTGGTGGTACATGGTCCATCACTCTCCCAACCTTGATGGCCACAATTTGTTGGGATGGGTGGCATACAGTTTTATTTATTACCAGTAGGGGTCATGGTGCAGGATGTATGTGCACTGAAACTCCAACCATTTTATATATTAATTTCCTATTCTTTATCACCACCCCATACCCTGGTAACCTATATTACAGGTTCTGATTCTGAGTGTTTTTTATAGAAGGTACTAGGGTGTGGGCCCAGCAAATTATATTTAGGAAGTGGGTGGTCAACCACAGAGCTACATCTGCTCCCCAAAGAAAGTTTGTGTTTTTGTTTGTTTTGTTTTTAGAAGGAACTGAAGATTGAACCCAGCACCTTGTATATGGGAAGAATGCACTCAATCACTTGAGGTACAACATAATTATTTCATATCAATGAGATCACACAATATTTGTTGAGTAGAGCTTATTTCATGCAAAATGATATCTTTGTATCATCCCGGTTTTGCATATCAGAACTTCATTCTTTTTTAATGTTGTAAAACTTTCTATTGTGTGTATATAACTATATTTTGTTTGTCCATTCATTTGTTGATGGACATGGGTTGCTTCTGTCTTTTGTAAACTGTGATTCATGCCCCTCTAAATGCCAGTGTGGAAATATTTGAGCCACTGTTTTAATTCTTTAGGGTATATATCTTGTAGTTGGTTTTCCAGGGACATGATAGTTCTATAATTACCATTCTGAGGCATGGCAAAACTGTCTTCCACATTGGCTGCACCATTTCACATTGCCAAAAGCAATGAATGAAAATTACTCTTTCTGTGCATCCTCTCAAAACTTGTTATTTTCTGTTTTACATGTATATAGAAAATAGTTAACCCTATAATAATAACAATCTTTGTTCATGATTTGTAACAAAGTAACAATGCTAAAATAAAATAATAAAGATATGGAGAACTATGTGTGTGTGAAGGGGTTATACAGGAACTCTGTTCATGCTACATGATTTTTCTGTAAACCATAATAGATGTAATAAAAATAAAACTGCTGCCTAGGACAAAGAAAAACAATATATACTGATAAATGGGCCAATTACAGACAAAATCAACAATTAAATATACATAAAAATGAGGAAGTCTCTCTATATATTCATAAAATCTCCAAAATATATGAAGAAATGTTGAAAAATTGAAAGGAGAAATAGATAGTGGAACATTACTAATAGGAGAACTCAATACACCACATTCAACAATTGATTGACCCTTTCAACAGAATATCAAGAAGGAAAGAGAAGAATATAAAAAGTTAATGATAAAGAAAACAAGTGGAGGATATATAGATTTTCTCTATTTTCTGCAAGAATTTTGGGTAAACCAACTGCTCTAATTGTAACATAAATAAAATGAAAACAACAATTAAATTCATGGAGAAATTTGTTTCAAGAGAAAAATAAACTTTTGAAAAATTGTGTCCTATACATAAGCTTGAGGACTTCCCAAAAACTTGCAGATCACTCTGAGAGGATTGGAGATACTAATAAATGTGGTTTATGTTAGAATTTTGAATCATTCTATGACCAAATATTTTTAAGTTGAACACTACTTGAGATACATACATAATAGAATAAAAATGTATTACAAAAGAGAGAGAGAGTTTAAGGTCAGGTTAGATTTAATATAATCCATAATAAGAAATACCCCATAAAGGAAGAATATTTAAATGTTACTAATAATTCAGACATCATTAAAATCAATGGTGATATGATTCTTATTTTTATATTATAGCCTTAACAATTGGACCCAATAATCTGAAAGAATGACACAAATTACTGGTTTAGTGATTTTATTTTCATTTAGACCATATTTAGTTCTGGATTATCAAATTCCTACTTGGGAATTCTTCACATCTTACTGGAATGAATTACCACAGGTAACAACAGGCAAACTGCTACTTTTCTGCAGCAAGAAAGCTCAAAATCTTTTTCAACTGTAACCCCAAGGAAATATGGACCCAGATGGACTATTATAATTCATGATTATGCATCAGTATCTGAAAAGGAAAATGATGCTATTGTCCTGCAGTCTTGGGTCAATTAAAAACAGGTGTTTATTTTCTATGAAGAAACATACAGAATCCTGACCATCAAACCACTCTTTCCATAGACATCAGAGCAAGCAAAGAGCAAGTGGAGGATTGGAGAGAGTGACAGAGAGAGAAGGAAAATGGAGAAAAATGTCTAGAAGGACATTATAGATCATGTACAAGGTCATTAGAAAATTCCCTGCTCAATTTGAAGAATGGATTCCTGTTTTTCAGTCTACCTGGAACACGGTTACCACAGCCCTTATGCTAGGTCATAAACACTCTCAAGAAATTTCAAATAACTACAACCAGTCAGAGGCAGACTCAGAAGAGGGGGTAGTTAAACTAGTATTCAATCCTAATGAGATTACTAGGAAAATTCCCTTGTTTGCAAAAGGTCCTCTTCAGATCTAAGTCAGCCAAGGTTCAAAGAAGAAATGACCATAAAAATCAGAAACTCTTTACACCACAATGACAAGACAGTCAAACCAATCACACGGGACACCAGATATATCTGTACTTACTTAGGGAAGGAAATTCTATTCAAGGAGTGCTAAATTAGACTGCAGGTCTTTGGTTCTGTAACAGTCGGCCAATTTGATATAATTATGAATTCCAAAAATATAATTGGATCATGCTTGTAAACTGATCTGTTAATCTGGGCATGATTAGGGTATGATTAGGGTGTTGAGCCCCACCCCTTGGTGGGTGGGGAATCGACTATAAAAGGCAAGGCAAAGGACAGATGGAGCAAGTTTTGAAGCAGATTTTGAGAAGCAGTTTTCATGTTGGAAAGATGGCCCCAGGAGTAGAGAAGTGAGCTGTTCGCCTGATCACCTATAGCTGACCTTGTGGAGGAAACAGGAGCTAAGCCCGGAGAGAAATGCAGTCCCGGGAAGAGAGGAACCCAAGAAGCCTGAACCCTGGGCAAATGTCGGCAGCTGTCTTGCTCCCACACCTGACAATGGACTTTGGTGAGGGAAGAAACTTATGCTTTATGGCCTAGTAACTGTGGATTTCTACCCCAAATAAATGCCCTTTATAAAGGCCAACCCATTTTTGGTATTTCACATTAGCACCCCTTTGGCTGACTAATACAGGTTCCAAAATGGTTCATGGCAGAGGAGGTTGAAACTGGAAGGAGCAGGAACCACTTGGTCTATGTGGGTCCAGAGAAATGCAACCACCTAGTGGCGCCGGTTGTCCAGCAGTGCAACTTGGCTCAACCCTCTTCCACCATGGGGATCCCCAGAGGTTGTGACTTGAACATATCCACTGCCCAGGATTTTGGGGCAGAGATGGCAGGGAGGTAGGAGGGGGAAATCTTTGGAATAGAATTCTCCTAGATTGATGACCAGACTGAATAGAATACACAAGAATGAAATGAGAAAAGGAACCCTTCCTAGCAACAGGGTCATGAATCTCTAATTTTGTTTAGAAGTAGTGTTCCAAATATAGATGTATTATGAATCAACCAGGAGTCAAACTGATGATTAAGGGGAAAAGTAGTAAACACATGAGAAGCCATGAAACACAGAAAACAGCCACACCAAGTGTTACATGTCAAAAATGAAAGACAATGGAAAATGTGTGCTTCATATGCACTGTGGACAGAGCTTAGTGATCAGGGCCTGATGACAATATCTCATAATCTGTTACAAAGTTCCATCATGGTGTGGTGTGCTGATGGAAGGCTGTTGTACATAGGGTCTTGCAATATGCATGATTTTTAATCTAAGTTCACTTTCTATAATAAAAATATACATTGAAAACTAACAATAGTGTGGTTTGGAGAATAGTACATTAAATGTACCATATGGATGTTATTCAGGAAAAACCTATTGATTATTTTTCATGCATATATTTTGTGCCTTTCAAATAGAAAAACCATTTTCAAAACACCTGGCAAAATGCAAATTTGGAAAATGACTTAAAAATCTAATACGGTTTGAATATAAATTTTTTTTCATAAAATGACTATATTACTCAAAAGGTAAGTGTACACTACATGAAAATGTAAGACAATTATTTACCTCCTTGAAAGTTCACACTTAAAACATGAGTGGCCTCAAGGATTTCATTTTCTGGTAAAGGCAAATGTTAGGAAAATTTCTACATAATATTTAAAAATTAATGAAAGAATGATAACTACAATTACTGGGAGAATAATGATGAACTAGAGCCAAATGATTTTCTCTGATTTATAATTTTTGAATAAGCCCACTTTTGATTGAGTAATTTAGAGGATATCTTTGTGAATTATTTTATCAATCTCTTCTCTAATGACTGCAAGCTCTAGGTTTGCTTTCACAGAAAGCATCTATGATAAGTCTCATATTCTTTGAGACTTTCTCATGTACAGAGGGATTCAAGGACATTCCCTATATTTAAATAAGTGCTTTTAGGTCACATTCTACTTTTTTGAAAGCTTTGGAAATAAAATGAAAGTTATTCTTACCAAAAAAAACAATGCTGACAGCTCAAAGTAAATGTCCCTCACAACAAAATTATGCACGTTCCCCAACATCCAACTCTACCCCAATGTCATCCAGATGCCCATGCCCACCACCAGAGGGAGAAAACATCTATAGGCTGAAAAATAAAACAAACCCAATTTGGCTATTCCCCAGATGTCAGGCAGAGTAATTCATAATTGTGAAGAGATGCATGGTCCAGTCTGAGGGTACAGCCATCCATCCCAATGCATCCATGAGCACATTCTCCAAATTTGAAGGGCAACAAATGGAAGACCTGAATAGAGAAATATGCAAAAACAAAGCTTTCATGTGTGACTACTCTGTGTCTAAAAACATATTTGTTGAAGTGTACATTTCATAACTGAAAGTACAGCAAAATTATTTGTATAGCAATCATTGGGAACTTTCCAAATAAACATGCATAATATTGTAGGTACCCCATAAATCAGCTCCCAACAACTCCTGGGTTTGTGGTGAAATGCTTGTTAAAAACTAGGCAAGAGCATTGTGAAAATATGACTACCATCTGTAGACCCTATTTCACATCGGGTGAATTTCCCCCAAACTACCCTATTTTTTTCTACAATCAGTTTTATGGAGAATTCATAATAATAATGTCAAATGAGGCAGAGTGTACAATCCATGATATTTGCTATAATCACAGAGCTTTGTGTTCTTCATTTTAAATATTATTTAAGCATTTTAATTATTTCAATAATAAGAACAAAGAAAAACCAGACACAAAAACTCTGGCTATTTCTGGCTATTCTTGCAGTAACATTTATTAGTTTTTTAAGCTATTTTATTGAGATATATTCCCATACTGTATGGTTTAGAATTCAATACACCACATTCAATAAAGGTTTGACACTTTAGAAAAATATCAATAAGAAAGAGGAATATAAAAGATTCATGATGAGGAAAATAAGTAAGGGATATATGGAAATTCTATATTTTATGATAGAATTTTTTTTGAAAACCCACAGTTCTAATAGAAACATAAATAAAAAAAAATATCTACTAAATACATGGTGAAATTTACTTCAAGAGAACAAAAAGTTTAGAAAAATTGTCTCCTACACTTGAGCTTGAGAACTATCCAACAACTTACTGATCAGTTTGAGAGCAATGGAGATATCAATAAATGTGGTTTAATTTAGCCTTGCAAGTCATTCTATGAACAAATATTTTCCAGTTAAACACTACTTGATTTGTACCTAATAGAATATAAATGCATTACAAAGAGAGAGAGAGAGAGAGAGAGAGAGAGAAAGTGAGTGAGTATGGTCAGGTTAGATTTCTTATAAACCATGATGAGAAAGACCATGTAGAGAAAGAAACATTTAAATGTTACTAATACTTCTCACATGATTGAAATCAATGAGGACATAATTCTGTGTTGTATATTAAAGCCCTACTATTGGACCCAATAATCTGTAAGAATGACATCAAGTACTGGTTTAGTGGTCTTTTTTCTCATTTATGTCATATTTAGTTCTGGATTATCAAGTTCTTATTTGGGTCTGCTTCACATCTTATTGAAATGAACTACCAGAGTTAACACTTGGTCAATCCCTACTTTTCTGTGAAGAGAAAGCTCAAAGTCTTTTTCAGTAGTACCCCGAAGAAAATATTATGAACACAGATGGGCTATTTTAATTAATGACTATGCATGAGAAAGTGCAAAAGGAAAATGATGTAACCATCCTGCAATATTGGGTCAATTTAAAACAAGTGTTTATTTTCTATGAAGAACCTTTCAGAACCCTGATCATCACACCACTCTTTACATATGCAGCAGAGAAAGCAACCAAAAAGCAAGTGAGGGAGAGGAGAAAGTGACAGAATGAGAAGGAACATGGAGAATAATGTCCAGAAGACCATGACAGATAATGTAAAAAAGTGCATTAGATTCTTCATTGCTCAATCCAAAGATGGATTCCTTGTACTTTTATGTCTACCTGGAACAGGGTTAGCACAGTTCTTATGCTATGTCATAACCACTCTCAAGGAATTGCAAATAACTACTAGGTGCCAGAGGCAGCCTCAGAAGAGTGGTGAATTAAACTGGTATTCAATCCTAAGGAGATTACCCAGAAAGCCCCCTTGTTTGCCAAAGGTCCCCGTCAGATCGCAGTCAGCCAAGGTTCAAAGAAAAAATGAACAGAAAGATGGGAAACCTTTACACCACGAAGAGGAGGCAGTCTAACCAATCCCACGTGACACCTGATAAATGTGTATTTATCCAGTGATGCACATCCTGTTCAAGGCTTGCTAAATTAGCCTGCAGGTCCTTGTTTCAAACATGGCTCCTTTTAGAGGCAGGCAAAACCAGTAGGAGCAGGCTCCACGTGGTCTGTGCGTGTCCAGGGAAATGCGACAGCCTGGTAGTGCTGGTTGTCCAGCGTTGGGATTCATCTCACTCTTTCTCCACTGTGGGGATCCACTGAGGCTGTGGCTTGAACATATCCACTGCCAATTGTTTTGGGGTGAAGGTACAGGGAGGCAGGTGGGAGGGAATTTTTGGAATAGAATTCTCCTAAATTGATGACCAAGCTGAATAGTACACACAAGAATGAATTCAAAATGGATCCCTTCCTAGTAACAGGGTCATGAATCCCTAATTCAGCTTAGTGGTGGTTCTTCAAATATAGATATATTAGGAAGAAAAGTGGAGTCAAATTTATGATTAAGGGAGAAAAGTAGTAAACACATGAGAACATGAAACACAGGTCACAGCCACACCAAGCAGTCCATGTTGATAATAGGAGACAATGGAAAATGTGTGCTTGATATGCACTCTAGACCGAGCTTAGTGGTCATAGTCTGATGATAATATCTCATAATAGGTAAAAAAAGTTCCATCATGGTGTGCTGTGTTGATGGAAGGCTGTTGTATGTGATGTCTTAAAATATGCATGTTTTTCTCTAAGTTCACCTTCTATAATAAAAATATACGTTGAAAACTAATAATAGTGTCGGTTGGAGAACAGTATATTAAATGTATGATATGGACGCTATTCAGGAAAATGCTCTTGATGTTATTTTTCATTCACATATTTGGTGTCTTTCAAATAGAAAAACTATTTTCGAAAATACTTGAGAAATGCAAACTTCAAAAATGACTCTTAAATATCTAATATGGTTTGAATATAATTTTTTTCCTAAGACTGAATGTATTATGCAAAGGATAAGTGCACACTACATGAAAATGTAAGACAATTATTTAGCTCCTTTAAAGTTCACCCTTGAAACATGAGTGGCCTCAAGGATTTCCTTTACTGCTAAAGGAGGATGTTATGAAAATTTCTGTATAATATTTAAAAATTAATGAAAGAATGATAAGTACACTTACTGGGAGAATAATGATGAGCTAGAGCCAAATGATTTTCTCCGATTTATAATCTTTGAATAAGCCCACTTTTGGTTTAGCAATTTAGAGAAGATCCTTGTGAATTATTTTATCAATCTCTACTCTAATGACTGTAAGCTCTAGGTTTGCTTTCACAGAAAGCATCTATGAAAAACCGCATATTCTTTGAGACTTTCTCATGTACAGAGGGATTCAAGGGCATTCCCTATATTTAAATAAGTGCTTTTAGGTCACATTCTACTTTTTTGAAAGCTTTGGAAATAAAATGGAAGTTATTCTTACAAAAAAACAATGCTGACAGCTCAAAGTAAATGTCCCTCACAACAAAATTATGCACGTTCCACAACATCCAACTCTACCCCACTGTCATCCAGATGCCCATGCCCACCAACAAAGGGAGAAAAACATCTATAGGCTGAAAAATGATACAAAAACCAAATTTGGCTATTTCCCAGATGTCAGGCAGTGTAACTCATAAGGGTCAAGAGATGCATGGTCCAGTCTGAGGGTACAGCCATCCATCCCAATGCATCCATGAGCACATTCTCCAAATTTGAAGAGCAACAAATGGAAGACCTAAATAGAGATATATGAAAATACAAAACTTTCATGTGTCCACTCTGTGTCTAAAAACATATTTATTGAAGTGTACAAGTCATACCTGAACATACAGCAAATTTATGTGTATAGTAATCATTGTAAACTTTCCAAATAAAAGTGTGTAACATCATACAGATACCCCATACATCTGCTTCCATCAACTCCTGGGTTTGTGGTGAAACGGTTGTTAAAAACTAAGCAAGAGCATTGTGAAAATATGACTACTAACTGTAGACCCTATCTCACATTGGGTGTATTTCCCCGAAACCACCCTATTTTTCTACAATCAGTTTTATAGAGACTTCATAATAATAATGTCAAATGAGGCAGAGTGTACAATCCATGGTATTTGCTATAATCACAGAGATTTGTGTTCTTCATTTTAAACATTATTTAAGCATTTTAATTATATCAATAATAAGAACAAACAAAAACCAGACACAAAAACTCTGGCTATTTCTGGCTATTCTTGCAGTAACCTTTATTAATTTTTATGCGATTTTTTTGAGATATATCCCCACAACATACCGTTTAGGGAAATCCTAAAAAGAATGATTTTTTTTAAACTGTTAATAAGACCTTAAATATAAATTGCAAAACGAATGAGATACGAGTTAGAAAGAAATTAAAAATTGTAAAGGGGAGTATAAGAGAACATCCTGTATATCTAGGGCACCATGGGGTCATACTACTATGGCCATAAGCTATTGCCAGATCCCTTACCTACAGAGCAAAACTGCTTGAGCAGGGGCTAGGTGGCCAGAAGCTCTCTCAGGCAGTGGTGGAGCAGGAGGCTGCTGATGGGATGGCCCATACTGGGATGGTGTATGGAACATGGCAAATGCCTGTGAGGCTGGCTCAGAAGGCATGATTTCTAAAGGACATCCATGGGGTTGGACCAGATATGAACATACCACTGGGCACACAGACACCTGGTGTGTATGTTGGGGTGAGTGTTTCCTTTAGCCCCTGTGTTTCTGTGGAGTTCCTGACAGAACCATAGTCAAAACTTTTGACAGCACCCACACCTACCCTTCCCTAAAATCACCTGAGAAGGTGATTTAGGGCTGTGGCACAGAGCCCTGCATGCCTTAGTGCCTTGGGGAACTTGCATGAACCTCAGACAACAAACCCTCCTGCAGGAACATTTCTGGTGTCTCCATCCTAACCACTCTCCTCTCATGAAAAGAAGTAGGCAGAATTTCCTAGGCAGTGCTATGAATTTTCAGTGGTGGCTGTTGCCTTACTATGCTCCTTGTGTTACTGAGTCCAAGATTTCCAGGAGAACAGACCATATGACAATGTGTCAGAGTGTTTAGGAAAATGGATATGCCAGTCTTGGTTATTTGTTAAAACATTCCATTGGGAAAAGGAATCTGGATCCTCAGGAATCTGTATGCCCTTCTACACTTGGTGGAAAGGACATATGGTAAAAAATCAAGAATAACACACATGCTTTGTGGGATAGACAGTAAGAAAATAAAGAGAAAGTGGCAGAAGGAATAGTCAAAGATATAATGGCAGGAAAACTCTGAGAAATGGTGAAAGGCATGTATATGCACAATCAAGGAACAGAAAGAAACCCATACAGGATAAAGTCATAGAATATCATGCCCAGACACACAGGAATCACACAGTAAAATGCCATGGGCAAGGAGTGATTTCTGACAGCTGTGAGAGTAAAGCTATGTGTTTCCTCCAAGGGAGTCCCAATAAGTTCAAGCAGAAATTTAGCCATAAAAATCATGAAATGAAACATCAAGAAGGCAAAAAACTAATTAAGATGCAAAAGTTCAAGGGTTAACAAAAATCAGTTACTTCTAATATTATAAATAGTGAGACAGGGTTTTGAAAATGAGGGGAAGATTAATATGGCAACCCCATATTAAAACAAAGAAACAACCAAAAAATCCTGTGGGAGTTTTTCATCCCTTGTACTGACGTACAAAAAAATTTAAGCATGTTCTTCAGACAGAAATCAAAGGACACTCAACGGTGGTTTGAATTACATAAAAATTTAAGAACTCCCATGAAGTCAATCATTTCTCTAATTATAAATAGCAGTAATAATGTATTGGGTTTTTGGCATGTAACACTATATATTAAAATGTCTAAAATTCAACTGCATAAAATTAAATATCACCTATGATTGTGGATATAAAATGAAAGAAGACATAATATGTAACAATTAAAACAAGAAGAGGGGTTTCAGAAGGGAATAGGAATAGGACTATAGTTCATGGTGTAATAATAAGATTCTTGGTTTATCAATTATAACAAAGTTATCATACTAATGTAAATTATTTATTATAATGGAAACTATGTGTGTGGGCAGAGGATAAATGAACACTGTTCATTCCACATGATTTTCTGTAAACCATAACATCTATAATTAAAAATAAAACTACTTCCTAAAAAAAGCAAAACACTATATACTGATAAATTGGCAATTAAAGACAAAGTCATTGATTAAATATATACATATGTGCAATTATATATGTGTGTGTGTATATACACACACACACACACACACACACAGCAATACTCCAAAATATATGAAGCAAGAGTTGAAAAATTGAAGGGAGAAATAGATAGTGGTACAATACTAAGAGGAGAATTCAATACACCACACGCAGTAAAGGTTTGACACCTTAGAAAGAATATCAATAAGGAAAGAGAGAAACATAAAAGTTTCATGATAAGGAAAATAAGTAGGGGATATATGGAAATTCTCTATTTTATGATAGAATTTTTTGAAAACCCACAGTTCTAATATTAACATAAACAAAAAGTAAATATCTACTAAATACATGGTGAAATTTGCTTCAGGAGAAGAAAAAGTTTAGAAAAATTGTCTTCTACACTTGAGCTTGAGAACTACCCAAGAATTTACTGATCAGTCTGAGACTAATAGAGATATTAATAAATGTGGTTTAATTTAGCCTTGCAAGTCATTCTGTGAACAAATATTTTCCAGTTGAACACTCCCTGATGATACTTACCTAATAGAATAAAAATGCATTACAAAAAAAAAAAGACTGAGACAGACAGAAAGTGTATGGTCAGGTTAGATTTCTTATAAGCCATGATAAGTAATACCCTGTAGAGAAAGAAACATTTAAATGTTACTAATACTTCTCACATCATTGAAATCAATGAGGACATAATTCTGTGTTGTATATTAATGCCCTAACTATTGGACCCAATAATCTGTAAGAATGACATCAAGTACTGGTTTAGTGATTTTATTTTCATTTATCCCATATTTAGTTCTGGATTATCAAATTCTTATTTGGGTCTGCTTCACATCTTATTGGAATGAATTAAGAGAGAGAACACTTGTAATCAATCCCTACTTTTCTGTGAAAAGAAAGCTCAAAATCTTTTCAATATTACCCCTGAGAAAATATTATGAACCCAGATGGACTATTTTAATTAATGATTATGCATGAGAAAGTGCAAAAGTAAAATGATGCACCCGCCCTGCATTTCTGGGTCAATTGAAAACAGGTGTTTATTTTCTATGAAGAACCTTACAGAACCCTGATCATCACATCACTCTTTCCATATGCAGCAGAGAAAACAAACAAAAAGCGAGTGGGGGAGAGGAGAAAGTGACAGAATGAGAAGGAACATGGAGAATAATGTCCAGATGGACATGGAAGATCATATAAAAGTACATTAGATCCTTCATTGCTCAATCCAAAGATGGATTCCTGCTGTGTTTAAGTCTACCTGGAACAGGGCTAGCACAGCTCTTATGCTAGGTCATACCCACTCCCAAGGAATTGCAAATAACTACAAGGTGTCAGAGGCAGTCTCAGAATAGTAGAGAATTAAACTGGTATTCAATCCTAAGGAGATTATTTGGAAAAACACCTTGTTTGCAAAAGTTCCCCCTCAGATTGCAGTCAGCCAATGTTCAAAGAAGAAAGGACCAAAAAATGAGAAACATTTACACCATAATGTGGAGGCAGTCTAACCAATCCCATGTGACACCAGATAAATGCGTACTTACCCAGGGATGCAAATCCTGTTCAAGGCATGCTAAATTAGCCTGCAGGTCCTTGGTTCTAAAATGGCTCTCGGCAGAGGCCGCCAAAACCGGTAGGAGCAGTCTCCACCTGTTGTAGGCAGGTCCAGGAAAATGCGACTGCCTGGTGGTGCTGGTTGTCCAGGGGGTTGTGATTTGGCTCACCCTTCCTCCACCGTGGGGATCCACTGAGGATGTGGCTTGAACATATCCACTACTCATTGTTTTGGGGTGGGGGGCAGGGAAGCTGGTGGGAGGGAATCTTTGGAATAGAATTCTCCAAAATTGATGACCAGACTGAATAGAACACTCAAGAATGAATTCAAAATGGATCCCTTCCTAGCAACAGGGTCATGAATCCTTAATTCGGTTTAGAGGTAGTGGTCCAAATATAGATTATTAGGAAGAAACAAGGTGTCAAATTGATGGTTAAGAGGGAAAAGTAGTAAACACATGAGAAGCCATGAAAGACATGCAATAGCCTCACCAAACGGTCCATGCTGATAATAGGAAACAATGGAAAATATGTGCCAAATATGCACTCTGGACTGACCTTAGTGGTCATGGTCTGATGATAATATCTCATAATCTTTAACAAAGTTCCATCACGGTATGGTATATTGAAGGAAGGCTGTTGTGTGTGGAGTCTTACAATATGCATGATTATGTTTTCTAAGCTCACCTTCCATAGTAACAATATACTTTGAAAAGTAATAATAGTCTGGGTTAAAGGAAATGACATTCAATGTATGATTTGGACTCTACTCAGGAAAAAGCTGTTGACGATTATTTTATATGCACATATTTGGTGCCTTTCAAATAGAAAAACCATTTTCAAAATACCTGGACAATTGCAAACATTGTAAATGACTCTTAAATATCTAATATCCTTTGACTATAATTTTTTCCCTAAGAATGAGTGCACTACTCAAAAGATAAGTACCCCTGACATGAAAATGTAAGGCATTATTTAGCTCCTCTGAAAAATAGAGTTTGAAACATGAGAAGGCCTCCAGGATTTCATTCACTGGTGAAGGTAGTTGATCCAAAAATTTCTGTACACTTTTAAAAAATTAATGGAAAAATTTTAACCACACTTAATGGGAGAATAATGATGAGCTAGATAATAAATCCAAAAGGAAAAGTTGGAATGATATTACAAAGTCTATACTGGTGTGGAGCAGGTGTAGCTCAGAGTTTGAGCAACTACTTTGTACATACATGGTCCCAGGTTCAATCCCTAATACCTTTAAAAAAAACAAACAAACCTTAAAATGGAGATAAATGAAATAAAGAATAAAAACACAATATAGAAGTTCAAGGAAATCAAAGCTGTTTATTTGTAAATATTAATAAACTTGAGAAAATTTTATTTAGTCTGACAAAGATAAAAAGAGAGAGGACATAAATAATTAAAATAAACAAATGAATGGCTCCGGCATTACGACCCAACCCACAGTAATAGGATGGAGTAAAAGAGGATACTATGAACATTTCTGTTCCAACAAAACTCATAAACAAAGAAATGGGTAAATTCCTAGAATTATACAAATTGCTTACCCTTGCACAAGAAGGAAGAGAAAAATTCAATAGATCAGAACTACTAAAGAAATCAAATCAGTCATCAGTACCTCACAAAAAATAAATTCACAGGACCAGAAGGAATTACAGTTAAATTTCTCCAAGCCTTAAAATACACCAATCGTACTCATATTCTTCCAAAAATTGAATTGAAGGGAATACTTTTTAAATAATCTTATGTGGTGAGTACCACCCTAATACCAACTCTAAATAAAGATACCACAACATAATTATGGACTCATATTCCTTAAGAATACTGATTTAAAAATAGTCAACAAAACTCTAGCAAAGAAAATTCTACAGCATGTTAAAATACTTATACATCATGTTCAAGTTAGATGTGTTCCAAACATGTATCAGTGGTTCAACATAAAAAAAAAACAATTAATATAACTCACATCATTATTAAAATGAAGTGAACAAGCAATAAAAAAACAAAATAAAAAACATGACCATCCAGCACACTACTTATAAAAACACCAAACAAACAAACTAGGAATAGTAGGACATTAATTCAAAATGATAAAGGTCATATATGAAAATCCCACAGACAGCATCATATTCAAGGTCAAGACAAGGATTTCCACTGTCACCAATATTATTCAACTTTATTGTGTCAGTTTTAACCAAAGTAACCAGGCAAGAAAAGGAAATGAAAGTCATCCAATTGGAAGGGAAGAAGTAAAACTTTCCCTGTGTTTAGATGACATAATTCAATATACAGAAAATTCTCATAAATCTACAACCATCCTAAGAGCTAATAACTAATTCAGCAAAATGAAGGGCATGTTGTCAATTTTAAAAGTCAGTTTTGTTTCTATAGAGCAGTTATTAACAATTTTAAGAGGAAATCAAGAAAAAATTCCATGTATTTAAGCAAATGTAAAATATCAAATTATTAGTATTAAATTTAGGCAAGACTGTAGATGACTTACAAAAATAACTGTAAAATATTTCTGAAGGTACTCAAATAAGACCTAAATAAATGGAAGGATATTCCATGTTCATGAATTTGAAGACTTTAAATTGTTAAGGTGACAATTCAACTAAAAGTGATTTACAGATTCAATACAATCTCAATCAAATTTCAAACTTATATGTTAGAAGAAATGGAAAAGCCAATCAACAAATCTGTCTGGTAGGTTAAAGGAACAAATAGTCAAAAACTTCTTGAAAAAAGGATCTTGGAGCCCTAACACATATCAATTTAAAAATTTATTTCAAGTCTACCTTAATTAAAATATGTCACTGGCACAAACGCAGATATAGAGACAAGTGGAATTTAAATTGGATTTCAGAAAAATACCTCTATTGTTTGTTTTATTTTATTTTTTTAAAAAAAAGGGTGCTAAAGTCATTTAATGGGCTGCCCTGTAAGAAAAGTTGAGATGTGATACTAAATTCTGTCAACTTTTAGTTGTGGAGGCTCAGAAATGGATGTACCCCCAGAAAATCATGTTCTTAAAGCTAATTCATCATAGTGGATGTAAACCTATTATAGGTAGAACACATTGATTTCATTACTTCAGTTAAAGCATGGCCCTGGGTGGATCTTAATCCTCTTACTGAAGTCATTTATAAATGGGATGAATAAAAGAAAGCCGTGGAAGCATGAAGCTGTAAGGAATGAAACCTGAGAGAAGAGAGAGACCAGCAGATGCTGCCATGTGCCCTGCCATGTGACAGAGAAGTCCAAGATTTCCAGTAGCCAGTATTCAGGAAGAAATAATCTGCTGATGATGTCTTGATTGGGACACTTTTCTCAGCTTCAAAACTGTAAAATCGTAAGCTAATAAATTCTCACTGTTCAAAACCAATCCATCTATGATATCTGTTTTTGGTAGTTTAGCAAACTAAAACAGATTTTTGTACTGGTTGAGTAGGGTGCTCTGATTGTTAGGCTCAAATGTCCACTTGGACAAGTAATGGTAGCAAGTTGTTTCCTCAAAAAAGTGCTGGCCAAATTTTTACTGTGGGGATATTTCATGAAGCTACATCATTAGCAAGTTGATTGCATCTATGGATGATTACATCTACAATCAATTGAGATTACCTTCAGCAATGAGAAGCATCTCATCCAATCAGTTGGAAACCTTACAAGAAGAAGTGATTATTTCAGCAGTCAAGGGTGAGAATTCCAATTCTACATCTACCAGCCATCCACTTCTGAAGAATTCATCAGAAACCTTCATTGGAATTTGCAGCTTGCAGCCTGCCCTAGTGAATTTTGTCTCATATATCCCCACAGTTGTGGAATAATTTTTCTAAAATCTCATAATATTTACAGATATCTCCAGTAGGTTCAGTTTCTCTAGATAACAATGACTAATACAGATGCTGGTACTGCAAATATTTTGAAAAAATGATTTTAATAAAGACTTTGTAATTGGGTAATGAGTACAGGCATTAAGAATTGTCAGGTACTTGTTTAAAAAGGTCTAGATTACTTTGAAAAGACTGTTGGTATAAATATGGATGATAAAAGTCCTTCCGATGAAGCTTTAGACAGAAATGATGAATGTGTCATTGATAAGTGGAAGAAAGGCAATACTTAGTTTTAAAGTGACCAAAAATTGACAAAACTAACTTCTGATGTCTGATGGAAGGCAGAATTTGAAAGTGGTCCTCTTGGATCTTTAGCTGAAAACATTTTCAAACTAAATGTGGAGAGCACTACCTGCTTTCTCCTTGTTTCTTATAGGAGAGTGTGAGAGGAAAGCAATAATCAGAGAACTGTACTCCTGGGCAGAAAGAAACCAGAAACCAATGATTTGGAAAATTCTGAGCTTCTGAAAAGTGAGTCACCAGAGATAGGGCTCCATGTGAGTATTTAACAGAAATGAAACCAATCAGGGATTTCAGTACAATTCAGTATTGGAATGCAGTTATCCATAAAGCATTTGTAGAAAGTTATATTGCCTGATGATTTGGACCTTAGTGTTTTATATGTGAAATAAACAAGAGTTTTATGAGATATGTATGAACTAAAACACTTCCTGCCTGGAGTAAAAGGAAGAGAAAAGGGACAGACTGAAAGAAAAATGACTTTAAAGGCAAAACCATGGAAACAGATGTCTGTACTGAAGACATATTCTCAGGCCAAGAGAGCATACCCACCCATGTTTGTGGAAAGTGTTGTGTATGACCCAGTGAATGGAAATGGCTGGCCTCCCATCCCATTTTTAAGAAAGACTGTTACAACTCCAGGTTTCCCAAATGCCTTGGAGATGACAGAGAGGCTGTCTGCCATGATAATGCTTGACAAGTGTGAAGCCTAGAGTCTGTTGCCACACTGAGTCTGGACAAGAGTAGAGACAAGACACTGGCCATCACCCCAATCCTTTTCAGATTTCACCCCAGTATTTTGGAAGACTGTGGTCACAGCACAAGTCCTTGGAAAGGGTGGTGCTGCCACTCTGCCAGGGTCAAAGTAAAAAACATCATTCAAAGATAACCCTATGGAATCTAATGGAGTAAGCCCAGTAGTATTTCAGATTGTTTGAAGGCCTATGACTCCTGTTTTCCATCAATTTATTCCTGTAGGAATGGGAGTGTTTTCCCTATGACAGCTCCTCCTTTTTATATTGGAACCAGATAACTTGTTCCTTACATTTCACATGTCCAAAAACTGAGGGAAATTGTGTGCCAGGAGATACCACACCTGTAACAGATTTTGATGACACTCTGCACTTAGCATTGTTAATGAATTGATTTAAGGCTTTTGGGATAATGTGATGGAATGATTGTACTTTGCATATGGAAAGAACATGTCTTTTTGGCATCCAGAATGTGGAGTGTGGTGGTTTGGAATAGTATATTCCCCCCAAAATCATGTTCTTAAATCTAATCAAGTTCTGTGTGTGTAAACTTATCGTTATTATGACCTTTTGAATAGGTCACTTCACTTATGGCATGGCCTGGGGTGGGACTTAAGCAGGATGAATTCAGAAAGAAAAAGAGAGCCACAAAAGCCAGAAACTGGAAACATGAAACCCAGAAGAGAAAGGAAAGATTAGCAGAAGTTTCCATGTGCTTTGCCATGTGATGGAGGAGTCCAGGATTGCCAGCATTCATTCTATGGGGAGAGCACATAGCCTGATGATACCTTGATGTAGACATTTTTATGAGTCTCAGAAATGAAAGCTTGTGAGCTAATAAATTCTACTGTTAAAAGGTAACATATATATGTTACTTGTTTTCAGCAGCTTAGCAAACTAAATTAGTAGTCATCTGAAAGCAATTTTAAATTACATAGTTTTCACACGTGTATCTTCTTTAAATTTATTTTAGTCTTGTGAAGTAAATGTGATTGCTCTATTTTATAATTACAAATAAGGAATATTTTTATGCATTTTGCAGCAAATACAAAAATAGTACTCAGGTCTGTGCTTTCCACTACCACATTTGTTGGATTTAAAATTCCTAATATTCATTTGTTAACATATTTTAAGATAATGTAATATGAGAAGAAAATATGGAAAATTGATCAGAAATAAAGTGGAAATTTATACTTAGTTTGGCAGTTTCTGTTAAGACTCTTTAAGCCAACAAATGAATGATGCTATATCTTTCTTTAAATTACTCAGGAAAATTCATCCATGTAGACCCAAATTCTTTCTCATTGCTAATCACATCCATGTTATGGATGTCATTACACTCTTCCAAGAAACAAAGATGAGGATATAATTGTATGGACTGCATTTGGACATGACATTGCCTTGACAACCAATAAATATAAACTGAAATGTCTGGGTTGCCATCTGACTTGGATACATACATGATTCCATTGAAGAATGTGAATGAAACCACCATGTTTATTTTGATGGGCTCCACAGATGATTTTGACCTGCAAGTTTTCAATTTTCATTACTTCTAGCAATTTATTTCTTTACTCTGGTGAGAAATTTGGGGTTGGTTGTATTGGTGATTGCAAATCCCAGCTCCACAATCCATGTAATATTTTCAGAGTGCTGTCATTACTGCACACTTGCCATTCTTCAGTTGCCATCCCCAAAATGTTGGTCAATTTCCTGGCAAAGAACAAATCCATTTCATTTCTTGGATGTGCAATGCAGGTGTTTCTTTTTGTTATCTTTGGGGCTACAAAGTGTTTTCTCTTGGCTGCAATGATGTATGATTGCTATAAAGTAATCTATAACCCACTGCTGTATTCAGTTAACATGTCACCATGAGTGTATCTGCCACTTATCATTGTTTCTTATATTGGTAGAATTTTGCATGCTACATTACACACCATGGGCACTATTAGCCTATCTTACTGTGCATCCAATGAAATTAGACATGTTTTTTGACATACCTCCACTCCTCATTTTTTCTGACATGCACATCAACCAGTTACTACTCTTCTTTGTGTGTTTTATTGAGATAACCACTATACTAATTGCCTTGAACTCCTCTGTTTACATTCTCTTGGCCATTCTGAAGATGATTTGCAAAATATAACCATAAAGGCTTTCTCTCTGTGACTCTCACATGACTGGTTGCTCAATTTATCATGGGTCAAACCTCTTCAGGTATATGTGGTCAGGTTCAAGCTACTTTTTGTACTATGATAAGATAGTGTCTGTATTTTAGACAATTAGGAGACTCCCATGCTGAATTTCATCATATACAGTTTAAGAAACAAATATGTAAAAATGGAGACAAAAATGTTTGAGAAAAATTGGTTTATAAATAAAGTACAATTTTAGCATTGATTAAAAGTTGAAAAATGTTAGATATAAATCCATATGTCTATGATCAGAAACTAGGGAAGAAAATGTCTTTTTAGTTGGCAGTGATTGCATATCTTAAAATATTTCCAAAGAAAGCATTAATCAGTCCTACAATGCAGTATTTTACATATATAGATAAATAGCATTATCCATTTTTCTGTGATTATGTTCAAACTGATCCATATAAATATTCATTGATTAATGTATATTGATATTGTTGGTATTTATATATTTTATTTCCATGTAATATAATTACAGGAAATGCCTTCAGGTGATGATGGCATGACATAACCTTACATGGTTTATAATAAGTCCTCAGCACTCATTAGGAAGTTAATTTCCCATTCAGGAATCCCTGTGAAGTACTCCTGAATGTTACCTCACTTGCTCTATGTGCCTTTACACTCTCCTATATATACATGCCTCTGGACAGGCCTTTTGCATTCCTTGACACAATACAATAAATATTTCTCCCATTTTTTTCTTCACAATGTCCAATTAAAGAAATGTATTAGATCTATTCTGAAACTCCCAAAGTTATATTGAGATGATATGGAAATATATGTTGAATGTATAATTAAGGCTCAGGGAAAACAAGATAAAATTCCAGGAGTAACTTACAACTGGTTACAAAGTGCAGTTGGACCAAGATCTGAAAAGCTACTTAGCCTGTATATGGGAGTTTCTTTGATGCAGATTCTTGCTCATTTCCTAGCTCTGCCTTTCTCCTTTATCTTTAAAAAACCAACTTTCATTTGCCATTGTTTCAGTTTGCTAAACGTTGCCAATGCAAAATACCAGAAATGGGTTGGATTTTAAAATAGTAATTTATTAGAGAAAAGCTTATAGTTCAAAGGCTGTGAAAATGCCCAAATCAAGAGATCAGCAGAGATGCTGTATCACTAAAGTTTGGCTGCTGGATCTTGGATGCTTTGCACATGGAAAGGTAAAATGACAGGTCTGCCAATCTCTTCCTGTTTTCTTCTGTAGGTTCACTTTCTTCCTGACCTCACATGTAGGCAATCAGACACAATAGCTTGTTTCTCCTTCCTCCTTTGGGCTTTGTCTCTCAGCTCTGAGGTGCTCCATGTTTCCAGCCTCCAGTTTCTTTCTCAGCCTCTTGGGATTCTCTGTCTTTCTGCAGCTGCAGGTTATCTTGGGGTGATCTCTTACATGGCAGAATGAAATGGCAGCTCTTTTTTATTCTCTGCATGTCTACTCCATTTATAAAGAACTCTAGTAAAAATATTAGGACCCACCTTGTGCCCCACAATCTAATAAAAGGCTCTTAACTGAAGTGATCTAATCAAAAGTGATCTACTCAGAAGGTCCCTTATCTGAATTTAATATAAAGGTCCCATATAAATTATGTTTACATGTATAGGAATGGGTTAGGCTAAGAGCATAATTTTCTGGGATCCACAAAAGACTTAAACCAGCACATTCCATCATCTTGATCCCCCAAATCCATGTTCTTTTTATATACAAAATACATTCATTCTATCAAAATATTTCAAAAAACCTTAAATCATTTTAGTAGCAATGCTAATAAAAATCAGTTATGGGAGTTTTGGGAATATGGCTTCAGAGTAGGAAGGCAGGGCTCAGTTTTGTCACAAAAGCAATGGAGAAAGTGGCAAAAGCTATCTGAGGGATCTGCTTTGGGTGTGTCAGCACACCAGGAGTGTTCTGTACAAACACCAGTAGACTGAGGAACAAAGGGATGAAATAACAAAACAACAAACAACAACCATGTGTTACTAAACCCCCATGGCAGCTGGGAAGGTCACCCTTCCCCAGCCTCCAAGGTGTGCAGCCTGGATAAAACCCATGGCCCACTACTGCTGACTGAGAGGGGAACATAGTCTTACTCCCTGGGAAAAGGGAAGTATGGCAGGGGGAAGAGAGTAGTTTCTTTTCAGTGAATTTGGAAAGCAAAGTCTGCTTTGAATCTTAGCTCTACCCAAACCAGAAACACTGGCAAGTGGAGGTTGAAGAAAGGGTTGCCATTAGGCACTATCTACTGGCCAACTAGGGAATAAAAAAGAGAGAAAAAAACTACTTTTAATTCTCTTAACCCAAAAATCTTGGTGGCAATCTGAGCCCATTTTAGTATGTCCCTGACCCGACATTTATAACTTAAGCTGGGCAACTTTAAAGACTTAAACTGGGCAGTTTTAAAGACTCAGAATATGTTTACCCAAAAATCATAGAATAGCCATGAAAAGACTTGAATAGATGCTTCTCCAAAGAGAACATGCAAATGGCCATAAAGTACACAAAAAATGCTCAACATCACTAGCTATTAGGGAAATACAAATTAAAATGACAGTGAGATATCATCTCACACTGTATAGAATGACCATCACTTAAAAAATACAGAAAGCTAGTGCTGGAGAGGATGTGGAGAAACAAGAACTCTCCTTCACTGTTGGTGGTAGTGTAGAATGGTGCAGCTTCTGTGGAAGACAGTTTGGCAATACCTCAAGAAGCTGATTATAGAACTGCCATATGATGCAGCAATCCAGTTACTAGGGATATATTTGGAAGAACTGAAAGCAAGCACGTGAACTGACATTTGCCCACTGATGGTCATAGCAGCATTATTCGCAATTGCTAAAATATGGTACCAGTACAAGTGTCCATCAACTAAAGAATGGATAAACAAAATGCCATATATACACACAACAGAATACTATTTAGCTGTAAGACAAAATAAATTGTTTTCTTTCCAACCCAATCACTTCATCTGATAAATCCCTTTATGCATTACACAAATCTGTTTTTCTGAAATTAGGACTATACAGGTATGTTTGAGAACACTTAGCATCTGTCTCCAACATTGCACTGTCCTCTATTAGCAGCTCTAATGAAGTCCACCAGCAACATACCCCATCCTCCCTTTATTTGTTAATACTTTTCAATATAATAAAATAATGTCTTAGATGTTTTCACTCTGATAATAATAGCATAATTTTGTTGGGAAAAAATGGCAAATGATAAAGTTGTGATTAAGAATGTGAACTCTAAAGTCAGACTTTCTGGGTTCTAATTTGAGCTTATCTTTTAACCTGTTGAGTGACGATGAACAAGCTATGAAACCACTCTGTGTCCCAGTATCTACATTTTTAAAATTCAACCATTCAAATACATTTGTGATGGTACTCTTTTAGGTGTTGGATATATCAAATAGAACATAATTGGCAAAAAATCTTGTGCTCATTGAGGTTAAAATGTGGGTAAATCAGAGTATAAATAAAAAGCATAATCAAAATACATGAAATGATAAATATGAGTAACTGCTATGGAAAACAGATGCAGTGTTAATCAGGTGTATGTATGATTTTAAAAGGATGGTAAGGAATGGGTTTATGAGGAAGAGAATGGAAAAAAACCCATGCAGTTATTTTGGGAAAGAGAATATCAGGAAGAAGTAACAATGGAATATTCCATGCAGAATCAGAACTAATTTGTATAGGGAAGGGTGAAGAGGTCAGTATGGCTGATCCAAAATAAGTATGATAGATACAATGATAAACATGATTTCATGTAACTAAAAAGTAAGGGCAAAATTGCATTGGACCTGTAGGATATGGAAAAATTTTGGTTTTTAATCTTAATATGATAGGAAACCTTGTTTTGTGAAGAAAAGTGACAGGATACAACCTACATATTTACTGTATCACAGGCCCCGATACTGAGATTGGAATATAGGGCAGTAAGGATGAACAGAGGGAGAAAATCTAGAAGGCTGTGGTAATAATTTACAAAATGGAGAACATGGTTGTTTGGGCCAGGATGGTAGCAGTGGAGGTGTTGAAAAATAATCACATGCCAAAAATATTCTGCAGAGTGAATCAATATTAATATGTATAAGAAAGGAAGTATGAGACACAGATAAATTCTAGTAATTCCTTTTTATCTTTGCCTGAATAAGTAGGAGGATGGCTTTTTCTTACCTGAGGTAAAATTTCAGATATTGATCTTGTGAAGATAAAAACTAAGTTAGTTACATACATCAAATCCTTTGAAAATTGTCTGGAACTCATTAGGTGCTCTTTAAATATAATCTATTTTTACCATTATTATATAACATCAAGCATTTACAAACATAAACTATTTTTCATATTTTGTCATACCAGTTTTATTTTCTTTAATATTTTTAAAGTAGTTCAAATTTTACAATACATAGAATTTAGACATACACCAATGAACAAAAGTATTTTGTCTTAAAAATACTTCAGATCACATCTTACATACAATATGATATGAACTGATATAATCAAGCCGGTAGAGGAAAATGTAAATAACATAGTCTTTTCACATTGCCCAAAGGTTATATTACATTTATTTAATATCATCATAAATTAATTCTAGAATATATTATATGATGAAAGTGTAGTCTGAATTTAATTAAAACAAAAACAACTCCTGAATTTATTGCTGCATGAAAAATTAGAGAATCTGTTGAGCGTTGTTGATAAGAAAAACCAAGATACATTTTCTAAATCTTAGAAAAGTAAATAGATGAAAGTGAGGCCAGCACAATCATAAAAAAGACCAGTGTAAATGACCTATATATATAAGGAAAAACACAAAGCTTGTGCAAGATGAGAGATTAGTTTTAAAGGTAAATATTAAAAAATAAATGCTTATCAAAAACATAGCTATAGGCAAGCAAAGAATAGAAGAATTGCAATAATATATATTCTAGACAACAGAGTTCAGAATAAAAATAACTTAATAAGGTAATTTATATGTATATTATACATGTCAAAATTTTATATGAATTCAGGGATAGAGGAAAATAATGTACACAGTAGTTATTTGAATAAATTCATAAACACTGATGAACTTGTGAGAATTCATTAAAATTTTAATCTTAAAAGAGAGGTTGAAATTTTTTAATATCTCAAAAATCATTTTAGAAAATGATATATAATTTTACTAAAATTAATGTTCATTAAAAGAATATAAATCATTTGAAGGCAAAAAACTTATCTAATAATTATTGCTTATGTTTAAATACAAACAATTAAATAAAGGAAAATGAACAAAACATACTTTCTTAAATATATCTTGAATCATAGAGAAAATTAAAACTGCAATTCTGGATTGAATAGAGACATATTTAAAGTAAATAATATCAACCTACCTGACCAAAATTTATGGGATGTCACCAAATTTGTATTCATGATCAATTCTTATATTTGCAACTTTTCTCTATTAAAGTTCTTAAAACAAAAGAACAAGAAATTTAACTAAAAAATTATCCTTTTTAAATAACATAAAATTAGAGAGCAGGAAAAAAGAAATATTTTTAATCACATTGAAATTAAACAAAGAAGTAATAATTAATAAAGCATATTAAAACAACACAGTGGTATCATACTGTATTCAAACGGATAGCAGTTAGTCTCAAAGGAGATGTAACAGAATGCCAGATATTGAACCTCACGAATTTACAAAATGCAGGTTTTAAAGCATTCAAAGTTGAGATTCTAGATTTAAACCATGTTCCAAGAAAATATTCATCCCCCAAGTATAAATTTCAAAGTAATTACCAAAGATTATAGTGATGAGTGGAAATCAAATGCTGCAAAACAGAAATATGAAATGACAAAAAATATATGTAATAAATCCATGTATATACATAGATAATTCTAGAAGACCATGAACAAAACTATCAAGAATATTTAGGATATTTTTAATAATTCATAATATTTTCCAAATTTTCTTCAATAATCACATATACTTTTTTCAATAACTTAATTCTAAAACAATATTTTATTTTGCTTTATGAATAAATATTGAAGTGCTGTTTTTCCTTTTGAGGTGATTGCTTATGGATACATTTAGCCAAAAGTATTTTTTAAACACAAGTGAACATTTAAAAAAAAATGTTACTCTCTATTAAACTTTTTGTAAGAATATAACATTCTGAAGATTTAGTCAAAATTTATTACTACTATATTCAATTGATTATCTGATTTATGCTGTAAAAAGAATTATTTATCATTTACAGTTGAGGAAACTAGATTTAAACTTTCAGTCACATCTCAAAGGAGATAGAGTTAAAAAGCCGGCATTTCTAGATTATAAACCTGGGATTTTCTAGTCCAAAGCAGCCCTCCTTATGACTGTGTTGCTTTTTTTCCCTTTCAAATAAATGATGTCTGAAAGTGTTCTATGTAATAAAATTCTCAGAAACTAGAATATGTATGGGGATTTCTATGATGTAGTTTGAAGTATAACACCACATATTTTTGCACATTAGTTGTCCTTAAAAACACATAAAATTAAACAACAGGTTTACCAGGTATTTCATGACTTCCAAATACTATAGGGATTTCTTAAAACATATGCTTGGAAATGTTCCAGGGAAGGTGTGGTCAAATATAGGAAGACTTAACAGAAATTCAAACTACATAAAGATGTTACTGTATTTAGAGAAACCAAGTAAATAGCCAAATGGTAAAGAAAGAAAAGATGCACTTAAAAGTTCAACATCACAGTCATTTCAGTTGCCTGGAGCCTTCTCCATTCTGCAGGTCTCTAATGAGAGCATTTTTCACGTCTTTATTTGTAAGACTATAAATGAGTGGATTCAGCAAGGGGATCATCATGGTATAAAATACAGAAGCTACTTGATCCTTTTCCAAGGAGTAGGACTTCTTTGGCTTTAAATAAGTAAAAATTGAAGAGCCATAAAATATGATGACTCCCAGGATTTGGGAGACACAAGTAGAGAAGGCTTTGAACTTTCCCGAAGTGGAATTAATTTTGAGGATAGTAGAGAGAATGGACCCATAGGACATAGATATTGTGATTAGAAGCACTATTATGTTTAAACTACTGAGAATGAATATCATGATTTTGGTGTGTGGTTATCAGTGCTAAAATTGTGGTTAAGTCACAGAAAAAGAGATAGATTACATTGGACTTGCAGAAATGCAAACTGTTCACTAAAAGAACAGTGATTATGGATTCAGCAAACCCTATCATGTAGGACCCAGTGATCAGGACACAGCAGAGTCTCATTGATATAACAACTGAGTAGTTAAAAAGATTGCAGATAGCTATGTAGCAGTCATAGGCCATTGAAGAGAGAAAGAAAAATTCAGTGACAGCCAGGAAGACAAAGAAAAACATCTGAGTGAAGCAGCCTATAAATGAAATATGCTTATTGGAAGTCAGTAAGTTCTCTAAGGTTTTAGGTGTGATGACCATTAAGAGACTGAGGCCAAGGAATGACAGGTGACTGAGAAAAAAATACATGGGGGTATGAAGCTGGAGATCCAGGTGAGTTATCAGTATCATCCCTGCATTCTCCAAGCACAGAAATCATATATACAAGAGAAATAACTTAAAGATGACCCATTGGATTGCTTCAGAGTCTGTGAATCCCATAAGAATGAAGTCAGGCACATTTGTGATATTTCTCCTTCCTGTGATATTCAACTGTTGTAAACTGTAGAAAAATAAAAAAGCATAGTTAGCTTGTATGACCTAAAAACCTTTTTTCCATAGGAATGATGTGGTATTTAAAAAAATAATTCAGTGATTCTAGAAATTCATATTAAATATTTTGTAAAATATGAATAAAAAATTTAGTTTTTCTGCCAAAGATAAATTAAGTATGAATCAACATTTGGATATTACATAATATGACATAATTAGAATGAATATGACAATGTTATAAATACTTTCCTTCATTAACACATTTCTTCAGATTAAAATATTATGTCATAGATCTTACTATTTCACATATTTATTACATGATAAAAAGAGCAGAGAATGTTAATACCTTACTCACAGTTCTAAATCTTATGTATTGTTAGTTCCGTGATTCTAGCAAGACTGTTCGAGTCCCAAGAGCATGCTCATAACATTTTATTTCTATATATATTTTATTTCAGGAAAACCAAAAACATGTGAGTTATGTAAACAATTGTAGAAAGTTTTAATGCACCATTCACTGTGCTTTTGTATCCTCTATAATTTAGAACCAATCACAAGGCATAAATTAAAACCTTAGTTTTAATTTATAGAGCACACATTACTGTTAATTTTAAGAAAATATGTTTTTTAAACAAATTAATCAAATTTCTTCTAAAAAGCATGTTTTCAGTATATGTACATTGCAAAATGACTCATAATCCATATTTTCTATATTTCTATTTCTACAAATCCTGGAATTAGGTAAGGCATACATGATATGTCTATGTATAAGTACAACCTTCTAATTATATTTCTATGTTTGTTTACATTAACTAAAATGCTCTGACTTTCAGATTAATATGTACCAGGAGTCGAAGTGGCTGGAAACTTCTACCTGTTTTAAATATCTAGAATGTTTTCAACCTCAATTTTTTCTGAAAAATAAAATATGTAAACTATTTAAGAATTCTAAAATTTCTGCAATGTAATAATTGTTTCCATTAAGAACATAAATTTAATTTTTATTCATTTTTTCAAAATTTTTGAAGTAGAAAAAGTCAACACAAAAATTTTCTTCAGTTCCTAGTAAAATAGAAAGTTCACCTGGAAATTGTGTCTCATTAGGGAGCTGTGGTAAAAGTATCCCTTGCCCTTCACCCTAATAATGCAATGGTACCTCTTATATTGAGGATTGCTGATTATGCAATATGTGGTCATCTCTGGGACCAATTAACAAGGAAGATTTTTTGGCATGATGCCAATGATACAAATTCAAGGACTAATGCATATATTTTAATTTGAAACAAAGAAATGCCCTCCCTTTAGAAGCCACATAATATTAAGCAGCATTTTTGATATTCATTTGTGATGCTCTATTTCATGACTAGGTAAAAGAGGAGGTATTTCTAGAGAAAAAGTTGATAGTAAATAATAGTAAATAGTTAATAGTTAATTAATTTCTGGCTAAAAGGAAATATTATGAACCACTGAGGAATGAATAGTACATGTTTCACAATGAAACATTTTCTATATTTAGAAGTGTGATACTTTCATAGGATTAAACATTGTTTATTTCACAAAATTACTATAAAACAAAATAAAGAAGAAAATGAAAATTATTTATACATGTTGTTATTTTTAGGTGTATTTTCTTCCAAGCATTCTCTTTTGTGCAAAAAATGCTTATTCATAAGTTTACTAATTCTTTATATAATTTTATAACACTGAATTTTCAGTAATATCCTGATTTTGTTACAGAAAATTTATACTAAATCTTGACCTATGTTATAATAGATTTTGTAAAACCAAGAATCTCTTGTAGTTTGCATTAACTGGTGTAGTGTAACTAACTTTTTTCTGGGAGTGCACACAAGATGATGAATGGGCATTTTTGAGATATCACAGGGAAATACTGTAGGATTTTTCCAGACAGGTTTGGGAATGTTAATTAATTTAATACAATAGTGCTGTTATAGTCAGCCACAACAATTTTTGTGTATCTTGTTTTACTCTTTAATGTATTGGCTTTTATTGTATCAATAGAAATATGAAAGAAGAAACTAATAAAAAGTGCTGAAATGAATTAAGATCTTCTAATTATGTGAATGGCCAAAAGTTACTTCCTCTACAAACAACCAGGTGAAATGGATATTTGTGAACCTTGAAAGTCAATTTCTGTGTAGATTTAGAAGTGACTCTTACAAGAAAACTGTTTTATACTGCAGAATTTTGGAGAGAATTTCATGGCATGAATCAAGGAATTACAAAGTAGTATATTATATTCTTGGTGTAATTTGAATGTACAATCTTTCAATTCATCAAAAAGATAATGATACTGAGAAAACCTTATTTGGATATTTAAAGATCAGCATTAATTTATTTCAGAATAGATTACCTTGGGGTATAACTTTTTCTATGTTAATTCTTCCTCAATAGTCTACTTATTCCTTGCAAAATCACCAGGACAGAGTTTTCCTTCCTAGCATTAAAATCAATTTTTATATTAATTAAGTGTCATTTCAACTAATATTAATAGTCAAAGAAAAGAAAATTCACAAAGCTTTTTATGACTAATTTTTTTGCTGAATCTTTATTGCCTGGATTCCAATATATAATCTTTAAAATAAAATAAATTTGGCAGAAGATCAGGAGTAAGACATAGAAAGGAAACATGATTTGTCCTACATTTCAACAAAATTAGAACTTTATTCCTGACAATTATTCAATGTAATTTTTTTAAAAAATTCTATTTTTACTTTTAATTCTCTATATTTTTAAGTGATCTGAATTCTGTTAACAAATTTTAAAATTTTCTGGAAATTTGGCTGTATTACTATTTTATACTCTCACTCACATCTCTCAAATATAAAGGAATACTTTTTCTAGTAATACTAATTTAAAAGTTGCATTTATGTGCTTATATTTTATGTTTTTTCATCATTTTAGCATACATTTATTTCTTATATACATCATGTAGTTAGGTCTTACTTTTTATTAGATTCAATTAAAAGGCCTTTGGTTGTAGTATTTAAGCCACTTACATTTAAAGTCAATTTTATGTCCTATAATTCTGAAATTCTGTTTCTTTTCTCTTGGTTTCTTTTTCTTAATATAACATTTAGTAATAAATTAACCCCACCCCTTGGATTTTATAAACATACTTCCTTTCATCATATTACTAGCATTTTCTCTGGGGGTAAATTTTACATACTTCAATGTTTTAATTGTTCTTAATAATATTATGACTTCTTCCAGGCAACCAACATAGTACCATAAGACTCTCCAAGACCTATTCACATAAATCACCTTTGAAAATCAATAAATAAAGGCCCAACTATGTTCCCAAAACTCTTAAAAAGAATTAAATGATTGCAGTAAATGGGTGAATCCTGAATCAAGAAAATGCAAGTTAAAACGTGTCTCTAACCCAGCTTCTCCCAGGCACAGTGTAGTGTGGACCTGGTATCTTGTTTTGTGTACCTAATTCTGTTTTGGAGGAGGTAGTGTTATCCTTATGGGCATGCTGTAGTGCATGTATATTGGTTCAAATCTATCCAGTGGCAGCCTGAAAGCTTAACTTAGGGAGCCCATCTCTGTCTTGATTCTTTCCAGAACTTGCCCTACAGGCAGGAACAGGTTGCAGATAGTTAAAGCAGTGTAAATAACAATTCAAAGTAGTCTGGAAAGATTCTTGTCTATAAGACATAGAGCAGAGCACTTTGAAGGAGAGAAATTCTATTTCATAGGGATAGGGAAGACATTAAAATTCCAGTAAACAGGAAATTGATAAGGCCCTAAAATGATCTCAGGATAACATACAGTCTCAGAAAAAGGAAGGATGAAACATTTTACATCAGGGAGTCCTTCTTGATAGGAAAAGTAAACTCTTAAGGACAACACAAGCCAATACAGAAACAATTTTCAAAGACAGAGAAAGATTTTGCATGCATGGATATTTTTCTGATTTTGTTAGCTCCTGACACTCAATGATATATTTGGTATATAACTAGGTGGATACAAACTTCAGAAACAGACAGCTCACAAACTAAATCCCATAGTTGAAACATTAAAATATTAAAGTGTACATTGTGAAACAAAAATTAACAAGACAAAGAAAGACATAAGAAATTGTGACACATCGAAAGGAATGAGATAGAACTTCAGAAATCTTCAAAGAAGACTGAGTATTGGATATGCAAAAGGACAAATCAGTGCAATAAAGGCAGCACAATTAAAATGGTTCAGTTTGTACAGGAGAAAGAAAACTGATTTTTTAAAAAATAGAGCATTAGAGACATGTAGGACTTCCTAAAGGGTAACTCTATAGTCATAATAGGAGACCCTGAAGAGAAAAGAAAGAAAGGAACAGAAGAAATATTCAAGGAAATAATGGCAGAAAACTTCTCTTCTCTAATTTAATGAAACACATGACCACATTCAAGAAGACTAGGAAAAAATAACAGGATTAACTTGAGGAGAACCATGGACTGTAGTATAATGGTAGAATACTTAAACAAGGAGAGATTTCTGAAATCTACAAGAGAAAAACAATATGTCATATAAAAGGAAGTCTATATGAAATTAATTGCTGATTTCTCAGCAAAAAACATGGAAGAACAAAGACAGTAGGATGAAATATTTAGTGATGGAAGAAAAAATTTCATCAAAGAGCTTTTTTATTCACCAAGTCTGTCTTAAAAATGAGGAAGAGATTGACATTAACAGATAAAGGCTGAGGAAGATGATCACTGCTATAACTGTCCTACTAGCAATACTACAGTGAGTTCTTCAGACTGAAAGGAAAGGACACTAGTCTGTGTATAGAAGCATCATAAAGAAATAAAGATTTCTGTTAAAAGTAACCATAAGAGTATTTATAACCTCTGTATTATGTTGTATTATATTTTTAATGTAGCCTCACATTTTATTTGTACAGATTCTAAATATACATGCTTAAGAAGTAATTATAATTCTATGGTTTCTTAATGAGTATAAATATAATTTGTAACAAATAAAATAATGAAGTGGAGGATTGTAGGGTATAGGAACAATTAATGTTATTGAAGTTAAATTGGTATCAAAACAAAGGACATTGTTACAAATTCAGGATGTTTTATTTAAATACAATAGTAACCACAAAGAAAATATCTAAAAAAAGAATAAATACAAGGAAATGAGAAGGGCTCAAAGGCTACAATCCAAAATATCAAAAAGATATGAAAATATTCCTTAATGGAAGAATTTTATAAAATATATGAAGTGCAAGAAGCTAAAATGGCAGTAGAAAGTTCTGCATTATTGGTAACTACTTTAAATGGAAATAACTAAAATTCTCCATCAAAAGGCAGAAATTGGACAATTTTTAAACTATATGCTTTTTATAAGAAACTCAACAAAAATTCAAAGACAAAAGTTGATTGAAAAAGTGGGGAAAATAGTTGATTGAAAGTGAAAGAATGGAAAAATTATTCCTTGCAAATATAAAAGTAGTAACCAAAAGAGAGCTGGAGTATC
>JAQZBX010018745.1:0-34343 GCA_029593785.1 Cabassous unicinctus | reverse complement strand
ATTATGGTCAGAATCCATCTGCTCAATATTCACTTTTTTTTTTTTAAGATTTATTTATTTATTTATGCCCCCCTTGCTGCTTGTGCTTGCTGTGTCCATCTGCTGTGCATTTTTTCTGTGTCTGCTTATCTCCCCCTTGCTGTGAGGTCCTGCTGCATCAGCCCACCATGCTGCACAGGCCGGCCTGCCCTCACAAGGAGGCCCCGGGAAGCAAACCCAGGGCCTACCATATGGTAAACAGGAGCTCTATCGATTGAGCCACACCCGCTTCCCTCAATATTCACTTTGAGTTCTGATATTTTGAAATCTTTCTCTTGACTGAGTTTAATTAAATTTTCATGTTCCAGCTGTAAGGCAGAGCTATTCAGTTTACATGCATTAGAGAGTTCTCCAATGGTTTATTCATACTTGTTTGCTTCTTCCAACAGTCTCTTTTCAGCCCGACACAATTCTGCTTCTAACTGCCCCTTTTCTGTTCTTAAAGCTTCCACAATGCTGTTTTTCTCTAGAGAAATCTGCTTGTTACTAGCAATAGATTCTTCCAATTGGTGTCTTACATCTTCACATGCTAAAGCCAAATTTTCATTTTCCTTTTTAACATCAAAAGCAAGTTTCTTTAAATTTTCATTGAGCTGTTCCATTTCTGAAAGATTTTGCTTTAAATTTCTAGCTTCAGCTTCCCTTTCTTTAAGTAAATCATCCTTAAAATTAATGTTGCAATTTTGCTTTAAGTGACTGAGTTAACTCATTCTTGACTCTAGAAAGCTCCTTCTAATTTTGACTAAGTCCCTTAAGTTGATCATTCTTCTGAATATTTAAATTATTGTTTTGTGATTTGTTTAACTGATTTACTAAATCTTCTAGTTTATCCTTAAGCTTCTGCTGGGTCGAATGCATATTATTAAGGGCCAGTTCACTTTGAATTAACTTTTCATTCTGTACATTTAATTCTTTAATAATGTTCAGTTTGTCATCTTCAAGTTGACAAACTCTATTTTTTTCATCATCCAGATGTTGTTTTAGTTTACTGATGATGCTTTCACCTACATTTTGGTTTTCTGATAGTTGATCTTTCATCAAAATCATATGCTTTGCAGCTTCTTGTTTCTGTTTTTCTAATTCTTCTATCTTAGTTGCCAGTATTTCCTTTTCAGTAATACTCTGATGGAGTTCTTGTTCCTTTGCCTCCAATGTAAGCCTCAAATAATTTAATTCTGAATCCAAATTAATATCTCTTGTGGATATACTTTTAACTACTTCAAATTCATTGTTCAATTTTCAAAGTGATATTTTAAGTTCTTCCTTTTCTTGACCCAGTAATGATTTCTCATTTTGTAAAGCTTGGATTTGCTTTTTAAGTTTCAGATTGTCTTCAATGAGGTTGTTATCCTGGTTTAAACTACTCAGTCTCATTATTTGGTTTTCAGCCTCAGTCAGTGCCTGTTGGAGTCTGTACACTTCTTCTTCCATTGATGGACTCTGTGGAAGAATTCTTTCCTTTTCTGTCACAGTGTCACTTTGCTTCATAACATAAGGTTGTAATTTAGAACATTCTAGTTTCAATCTGTCACATTCTTCCATGATTTGTCTCTTTTCCATATTTAGCAATTCTTTTTCCCTCCTCAAAGTATTTCTTTCATTTTCTGCAGAAGATAATTTTTCATTTAAGTCTTTTACTCTGTCCTCCAGTTCCTTAAATTTTTTGGTATACTCTACTTTTTCAGTTTGTAGAATTTGAATAGGTTTTTGCATCTCATGAATTTTAAAATGATCAGTTACTCCAATTTCTATGCCACCTTGTTGTAATAGATTTTCAAGTTCTTCATTTCATTCTGCATAGTCACTTAATTCTTCTCGATGCTGATGAGTTATTTCTGTCAATTTCTATTGATGTGCATTCTGCAATACTGACATTTCATGTTGACATTCATCAATTTGTTGACTTAGGTTCTGTTTAAGTTCCTTGATACTATTTTTCAGTTTGCAGATTTCACTTCAATAAGGGCTACTTTTTCCTTGTGTCTGAGCAATATGCCTCCAATGGCCAACCTCAGACTCAAGTCTTGAAACTTCCTTTGACAATCTGTTCATTTCTTGTTGTGACCAAATTATGTCACCAGTCTATGTCATCATTGTGGAAAGCTGAAGCATAATGACTCATATCATAACAAAATGAAGGTGGTGCAGTGATTGCTGTTACACCACCAGCTCCTGAAAATACTGGCTGAGTGGCTGACTGCACCTTCTGCAACTGATCTTGTAGAGCAATCTGTCGTGTTTTAAGATGGCAACTTGTAGATTGCTGCTTACTTGAAGCTCTGATGCTTCATGCTTCTCTTCTAGATTTGTACAAAATTTACGTCTTTCATTCTCTAATCTTAAGCTTGAATGAAAAGCTTTAATTTCCTCTCTTCTAGAGTTAGGTAATGTTGCCTCCACATCCTCCATGCCTTCCATCAGCTTACCCTTTCTAAAGTTTGACATCTGTCCAGTAAGGGAAGCCAGGCTGCCCCCCACTCAACCCAGAGATTGGCCCAAGCTGGAGCCGAGACCACCAAGCCAGGATGACATCTCTGTGGGTCAAAGAACTACATGGTCTGCTCTGAGAAAAACATCCAATGTGGTTAGACTCTCCCACCAAATGTCCTCCAACTGCTGCCTTGATGGAACTAATCAGAATCTAAACATTTAGGATTCCATAACACAGTAAGGGGTTGGTAGGCAACACTGGCTTTGGGAGCATTCACCAATTGCCTGACTATGCCCAGAACTGTAAAGACCTGGCCTGGGACTTGACCACAGGCCTCCACCAGTGACACAGTCAGCCCTGCAAAACCGCTGCTCATTCCCATGACATCTCACTGTCTGAGTGGGCCGCTTCTTCCTCTGTTTTAATGACTTTCCACAGTTCCACGGGCAGCTTCTGCCAACTCAAGCAGGTGCCAGGACACCTGCCCTGAAAGCAGCAATCAATCACTGGAGTCCAAGTTTATGACAGTTGATGTTTAGGTTGTTTTTTTCTACACTTTAACCTATCAGGGACAGTGGATATGCTTGGTATTTCTTTCTCTTAGAATAATATGTAATTTTTTTAAAAGATTTATTTATTTTATTTTATTTATCCCCCCCTGCTGCTTGTGCTGCTGTGTCCATTCGCTGCATTTCTTCTTCTGTGTCTGCTTATCTCCCCCTTGCTGTGAGGTCTTGCCGCATCAGCCCACGACGCCGCGCGAGCCGGCCTGCCCTCACAAGGAGGTGCCAGGAAGCGAACCCGGGGCCTCTCATATGGTAAACAGGTGCTCTATCCATTGCGCCACACCCGCTCCCCGCCGTGAGGCCGCTGCATCAGCCCACTGCACCGCTCAGGCCGGCGTGCCCTCACAAGGAGAATAATATGTAATTTACTACACCAATTTTCCCTCTCTCTGACCTCAGAACCTCCAGTGGACACTGCCTCCACATTAATAATATAATTCCTTCCTTTGCTAGAATCACAATAAATCTATAGTAGAATACCAGTAAGTCCATTCAAGTCCATAGTTCATTCCCCAATCCTGAGGATTCTGGGATGGTGATATCTACTCCACCTCTAATTGAGAGGGGGCTTCAGTTTCATATACCTGCTGAATGAGACTCTCTTGCTTGCAGTTGTAGACTCTCTTGGTTCCTTGGTATGGTGGTTGTCAATCATCACCTCGTTGTTTGTTGTCCTGGGTGAGTCCAGTGAGCTGGAGAGTAGGTGTTGCAACTCCATTGGGGCTCAGGGATCAGCTGGCACATGAACAGTCCAAAGATTCAAGTCTCTTGGATGTACACCTACCAACCAAGCCAACAACACCTTGCCAGAACTCAGGTGTATAATTTTTTAATGTTCTGTTGAATTCTATGTCCAAGTATTTTGTTGAGGACTTTTCCATCTCCATTCATAAGAGAAATTGATCTTTTATTTTCTTGTAGTATCTTTATTAGTCTTTGGTATTAAAGTGATGTTGGCTTCATAGAATGAGTTAGGTAGTATTCCATCCTGCTCAGTTTTTTGGAAGAGTTAGAGCATGACTGGTACTAATTCTTCTTGTAATGATTGGTAGAATTCACAGTGAAGCCATCCCTTCTTGGATTTTCTTTTTTGGGAAGTTTGTGCTGTCTGAATCAAACTGTATATATGCAATTTGTTTGTTGAGCTCTTCTATGTCTTCCAGAGTCAGTGTAGATTTTTCAAGTGTTCCTAGGCATTTTCCCATTTCATCTATGCTGTCTAATTTGTTATCATAAAGTTTTCATTGTATCATCTTATGATTCATTTTTTAGTTCTGTGGAATCTGTAGCAATGCCAGACACCTTTTTAGAGAAAAAATTGTGCAATATCATATACAGTTTTAACTGATTTTTATATCACCACTTACATTGAAATTTGTGGACTTATGTAAATTTATTTGTGTGTCAGGTGTGCAAATAGAGAACAGGAAATCTGCTTTCCATTTATACCTGGAGGTCTAATCACTACATAGGAAACATTTTGTTGCTCTTCTTTGTTTCCAAAGATCCCCTTAGTTAGGTTTTATATAAATATATAAATACAGGCTTTCATTTTTGGGGAGAGATTTTGTAAATATGTATAGCCTCTCTGACCATAATGGTCATCCGTGATTCTTACTGAATATCTAGGTCAGTAGTGGTTGAAAGATTTAGGGAGCTGGTCCTCAGAATCCAAGTCCTGCAGGTACATGTTACCCACTGTGTAGCTTGAGAACTGATGAACTACAAAAAATCCTGGAAGATGAAGTTTGATGTTGCATGTCCACTCAATGTCAAATGCCCCATGAGTTTTGTTAAGACTATTTCATGTAGGGTCCCAGGGTTATTCCTGAGGTCAAGTGTGGTCACAGTCCCTCCCTTTAGAGTACTGATCTGGCAGCCCTTCTAGAATTCAATGCAAACCCCAGAGAATATGGGATGAGTTCCATCAGTCTGGAGCTTGATCAGTAGTCAGCAGATGGTGAACCTCCCTCATCCCACTTTATATCACAATTGAAACAGAGCACATTGTGTTAGCAAAGACTAATGAAGGGCCTGTCTGTTGAACTGTGTGGCACCCACAGAATTGGACATATAGCTAAGTTTATTCAATGTTTGCTCATATATGTTTGTGCTCAACATGAGTTATTCATCAGTAAAAAGTTGAAAAATCCATTAGGGAGATGGCACAAATTTAGAATTTAGAGTTTTCAGGCATTCTTTTATAGCATCTGAATGTTTTTTTGGAAAGTTAGGAAATATTATGAAGAAACATACGGCTCTGCACCTTTAATAAAATCAAGTAGTTACAAATGGGAGCCAGGTTTTCTTCTCCCTTTCCTTCCACTGTCCTTTTCAAATCTAAACTTAATCCTCTTGCCCACTAGGCTAGCATCACTTTCACCATGGCCCTCAATGATGTTGACATGCAAAAGCAGATTAAGCACATGATGGCTTTCATTGAACAAGAAGTTAATGAGAAAGCAGAAGAAATAGATGGAAAGGCAGAAGAAGAGTTCAACACTGAGAAAGGTTGTCCTGTGCAAATCCAAAGACTGAAACTTATGGAATATTCTATGAGAAGAAAGAAAAGCAGATTGAGCAGCAAAAGAAAATTCAGATGTCCAATTTAATGAATTAAGCAAGGCTTAAAGTCCTCAGAGCCAGAGATGACTTATCACAGACCTACTAAATGAAGCAAAGCAGAAGCTCAGCAAGGTAGTAAAAAAATACAACTAGGTACTAAGTGCTGCTGGATGCACTGGTCCTCCAGGGTTTGTACTGGTTGCTACAGCCCTGAATGATTATTCATTGCAGGAAACAGAATTTCCCTCTGGTAAAAGCTGCAGTGCAAAAAGCGATTCCTATGTACAAAATTCCCAATAAAAATAATGCTGATGTCCAAATTGATCAGGAGGCCTTCTTGCCTAAGGAGATAGCTGGTGGTGTTGAGATCTATAGTGGAGAACTTACAATAAAGGTTTCCAATACCCTAGAAAGCTGGCTGGATCTCATAGCCCAGCAGATGATGCCAGAGGTATGGGAAGACCTGTTTGGTGCAAATGCCAACAGGAAGTTTTTGGACTAAGCCTTTGGGAGGTGGAGTTCATTCCACTCTTCTAATGGTATGATATGGAAGTATCTGATATTTGAAGAACCAAGATTATCTATTTTACATCCTTTTTGCTATTGTATTATTGTTCTGTTTTTATCAGTGGAATACCCTTCTGTAGCTAATGCTCCTGGCCTAATTGTTAACAGGGGGAGAAAGTTTCACTTAAAATGATCAGGAGACTGTCCAATTAAGGTGCATGTCCAAGAGACTTAAGTCTTTGGGCTATCCATGTGCTAGTTTGACCCTGAATCTCAACAGAGTTACAACACCTACTCTCCAGTTCATTGGACTCTCATCTTAGTAGAGAAAAGATCACCATTTTAGCACCATATTCTTCCTCCTTAACTTGAGTTTTAGATTAGGTGGGGACTAATGCAAATAACTTCTGGAACAGGTATTTTGTTTATAGGACTTGACCCCACTTGTGTGACATTATTTCTCTTCTCTAGAGCAGCCTTATTGGAGAAAGAATTGAGGCACACAAGAAAAATTGTTACAGCAAACTCAATTCCTCAAGACTCAAAATCCAATATTAAACTACACTTCACAAATAGTGAACCGTAAGTGAAACCATGGAGTATAGTCAATAGCACAGTTATAAAAATGTGCTATCATCCACTGTATCAAATGTTCCCTACCAATGCAAGGCATAAACATAGGCTGATGTAATGGAATCTGGTATTTTATGCATGATTGTTCTGTAAACTCACAAATAAAGTATCCCTATGGCTATTGTCCTCCATTCTCATAAGTATCAATTAGAAGAAGTGATTGTTACTGAAAAAATGTACAAATAGGATAGAAGACAGAACCACAATCACACACATACACCAATGTACACACACACATAAGAACACAAACACTAATGGCCATAAAATAACATATACTCATTACCATAAACACTAACACAATCACACACTAACCCACACTCAGACACACACAGTAACAACCTAACACATATGGTAAGATTCACACACATGAATACACCCAAATTAACACACACTTGCTCACACAGTAATAAACACAAATACACACACTGATATACACACTAGCACCTGCAGGGCAAGACTTATCTACCTACACATGAATGTACACACATTAACATATGCAAATGAACATACAATAATATGTATGATGTACACATTACCACAAACTATCACAAAAACTATCAAACATACTTGGATTAGGATTTTCAAACATATTTGTATATATTAGAAAGGGACAGTCTTTTGGAAAGATGTTTTCTCTTTAAAAAAAAAAAAAAAGGAAATACTACACTAATTCAAGAAGCTCCTACTCAGGTTCCCTCTGTTCTGCTCATCAGATGGGCCTCTGTGATTCATGGATCTTGAGCTCCCCTGCAAGAACGCTCCCAGTTGTGCAAACTGCAGGGAGACTTTTGTGCCTGGGACCCCAATGCTTTTCTTTCATGGTGTTTCTTACACAGGTATACATGGCTTCTTCCAAGGCAGTCATGGAGATCTCCTGAAACAGGAACTGGTTATTGGGCATATCTCTTGAATGGAGATTTTACTCTGATAGAAAGGGTTGGAGTAGGCAAAAATATCTGTCTTCTGTTTTTCTAATAGCTGTCAGTCTAATGGGTGTAAAATGGTATCTCATTGTGGTTTTTATTTGCATTTCCTTAATAGCTAGTGATATTGAGCATCTATTCATTTGCTTTTTAGCCATTTATATTTCTGCTTTGGAGAAGTGTTTATTCAAATCATTTGCCCATTTTCTTAAATGTCTTAACTACCTTTATTAATATATTTTTTTATTTATCCATGCTTTTTTAAAATCTGTTTCATTAAAAACCATATTTCAAATTCCCTGTGTTAATCCCCTGAAAATTACAGACCAGCAAAAGTAATTTTTTACATATACATTTTACTTTTATATTACATACCTAATATTTATAAAATTTGAACTTTGTTTTGCACAAGTTTATGGCCTTCCTACTTTTCAAGACAAAAGTCACATAATATTAAAATATGGACTACTCAAAACATGAGAGTAAACAACAGTCAAGAACATGGTTTACAATATATTTCATAAAGGAGCTTGCAGAGATACAGATTATGTTATAATTTATCTGTTTGAAAACAAGAAATAGTGAATTATACTCAACTCTGGTTTAAGGTGCTTAAACACAGGAAAACTTACTTCTAATAACCCTTCATTTTCATTAGATAAATTCCAAACTATTTCACATATATATTACATCTATCTATCTACCTATCTATCTATGTATCATCTATCAAAACTAATCTTGGTTTTGAAAAAAGCACAAACTGACATGTAAATATAAATGCAAGGAAAAGCTTAACATATACCAGGAAAAATGTTCTATGCATTATAAAGAGTTTTTACAATCTAACATAAAGGCAAATGGGGTAAAAAAAAATTCAAACTATATAATACAACAGATTTCACAGATATCAGTCATTCAATGTTATGTCCAAAAATCTCCATGTAACTATAGAGGTTTCTACAGTTAGAATAATATCAACAAGGATCTGCAAACTATGTAATATTAGCAAGTAAACTTAAATGAGCATTTCTCTCTGAATGATACTTGACTTTCAGTTAAAAGCAGTTAAACAAAACTTGAACTTCATATAAAATAGCTTATATTTACAAATCTAAGGCAGTATACATGTTTTTCCTGCTATGCATGCAGGTTGTATCACATGGTGAAAATGATTGTTATTACAGGAACAGAAAAGGTCCAAAATAACCAGAGCTCAGTTAATAAAACCCCAGAAACTCCCACAGGTGAAAATTAATTCTAAAATCTGGATGCTTAATCCTACTCAGCACTTTTGAGGGTTTGAATTTATTGTTAACATTTTATACCATTCTTTTCTTTGGGTGAAAAAAAAAAAGCTTTAGAAACAACCAATCTTTTGGAATAAGCAATATAATGTCACAACACTCTTCCATCTGACCAGTTAAGTACTGCCATTTTTTTCAGACCCACAACTTCATAATTTCTGGCTGTCAATGCATAGCATCTCAAGGCCTGGAGAAGCTTTATTTCACAAGTCACTATGAGTTCAATTGTTCTAATGTAAGAAAGCTCCTAAAATATATATTTGTTTTTAAGAAAAATTACAAAACTAACAAATCTTTTTTTCCTCCAGAATTATATAAGATAAAATCTATGAAACAGTACTGAAATGTAGGTAACAGAAAAATAGCAAACTGAAATCCATCAAGCACAAGCTGTCTGTAATATGGTCCCCAGTTAATTTCCTAGTCTTGATACTTTCCACCTGTTCTGAGAAACCTACTTGTCAGTGCCTTAGAAACCCTTAATATCATTAATATTGGGCAAATAATCATACCTTCTTTTTGAGTAAAAGTAATTTAGTTTATTACTTAAACACAAATAACTTGTTTCATTTTTTGGGATATTCTTTTAGGCATTACTAGACATTGTTTCTTTTAAAAGTAACAAAAGGTGCCAGGAAAAAAATTCCTTGGGAGTCTTTTGAATTCCAGAAAGACATCTGATAGTTTGATACTTTTATTCTTCCTCCCCCAATCACAGTTTTCCCTTTTAAAAATTACAACTGACAACTCATATAAGATTTAATTAATTTAATTAAAATAAGGAAGGCTTTTCAAAATGATCCCCCTTCTAGAAAACTAAAAAGTTTAGCAAAATTCAATGCCAGTAATGAAGAGGCAGATAATGTAAAATTCAAACTTGGTCATAGGTTTATCACACCCTATGAAAAGAAAAGATTTTACACACTTACAAACTTGTGCTTTCTTTCACATATTATAAGCAAACTAATTTCTGTTGCAGTTTTCATTTTAATTACGCAGCATGAGTATTTTCTATGAAAAGTGGCCATCATGCAGTCTTTATGGTGCTGCCTAAAACATATTACATTCAGTGTTTCATCAGAGTTAGATGTAAACACTCTTCTGTGGGAGATTCTCACTCCTTTGCAAAAACATACTTCTATGCAGTTTACATTTGTCAGGTTACTTTTAAAGAAATCATACTACTGAATGAAAATATTAGAGGACAACCAAGAATAAACTGGAAAAAGAAGCTACGAGCACAGCAAGCCCCTTCTCCATCCTTTCTGTGCACGTGGCACAGGTGTCATACTCCAGCAATCTCCTCTTCCCCATTTGCCCTTTTCAAGCAGGAGGCTTATTTTTCTCTGTAATACAGCAGATAGTATTTCAGGGGATCTGGCAGAGGGAGGTTCAGGACTTTCTTGCATAGAAAGTTAACCGGGGGTCCGGCTTCGTTTCTGGGGAGGGCTTTTCTTCATCATCCCGCCATTCTTCTTCAGGGTCTTCACAATTGTTGTCGTCAGAGGGATTGGAAAGTCGACTAGCGAAGACCTCTTTGTGCAAAAAAACAATAGTTTCCATTCGACGGCTGAAAACTTGCCTTCGTTTAAATCTGGGAGTATTCTTGTGTCCAGTTCCGTTTTTGCTCATTGTTTCCTAATGAATTATCTTCTTAATAGTACCCGGGATTGCGATGTGAGCTAAATCCTGGAGGCTGCGAACTGCCAGCGGAGTTTCTCTTCTAGTGGCATGACAAGGATCCCCCCAACTTTGAGGAGATGCATCTATCATGCAATCTTCATGTAATTATCATGTAATCTTCATGTTCCTTCTGAACGCCAGCCCCACAGTACACACGGTCATACTGAGTGCAGTCTGGAGAAATCGCCAGGCAATTGCCATTGACAAAAGAAGGTTCACAGAATTCAAACTTGTCGAAGTTATCGACAAGGTTTGATGAAGAAGTCCAGTTTCTGTTTTGCATACTCTATCACGTCTGAATGAAGTTCCACCCCATGGTTTACAGCAAAAGGACCTAAAATGAGTCCAACCGTGGAGCTGAGGTACCCAGTGCCACTGCCCAGGTTCAGAAAAGAGAGTCCAGGCTGCAGGTCCAAAGCTTCCATCACTTCAGAGTATATGCATGGGGCAGAGGGGTGAATGTTCCCATGCTTCCATGCCAAATCTTTGTAAACATTTTCTTTAAATTCTTCAAGATAATAATCTGCACGATCAATAACTCGGAAAGCCTGCTCCACCAGTTCAGTCTGGATGTACTGTGCTTCTTTCAAATTATCTATCAGCTTGTTGTTGTCTTCTCTGGCACTTAGAGCACCTCCCATCTTCAAGATTACACTTAGGCAGCAGAGCCATGATCCAGGCACCAGGGTCCCCTCTGTCACTTGCCCATTTTTAAAATGGGTCGTGTGTCTTTTTAATTTTGAGGTGTAGGATATCTTATATATTCTGGATATTAGGCCCCTATCAGATATAAGGCTACCAAATATTTTCTCCAATTGAGTAGATTGCCTTTTCACTTTCTTGACAAACTTCTTTAAGGTGCAAAAGTTTTTAATTTTGAGGAGGTCCCATTTATCTATTTTTTTCTTTCACTGCTCATGTTTTGGGTGTAAAGTTCTTGAAACCATTTCCTAATAAAAGATCCTGTAGATGCTTCCCTACATTATCTTCTAAGTTCTTTATGGTCTTGGCTCTTATATTTAGATCTTCAATCCATCTTGAGTTAACTTTTGTATAAGATGTGAGGTGGTATTCCTCTCTCATTCATTTGGTTATGGTTATCCAGTTCTCCAAGTACCATTTGTTGAAGTGGCCATTCTCTCCCAGCAGAATGGGCTTTGTGACCTTGTCGAATATCAGTTGACTTTATATGTGGGGATCTATATCAGAAATTTCAATTCAGTTCCAGTGGCCACTATGTCTATCCTTGTGCCAAACCATGCAGTTTTGACCACTATACTTATGAACCTTTACTTTTGAAATTGAAACTTAGCCTAGTATTATAGGGTGCCTAAGTATTACCTTCTGAAAACCTCCTTGTTGTTCAAATGTGTCCTTACTCTAAGCCAAACTCAGCATATAAATGCATTACCTCCCCCCCAATGTGGAACATGATTCCCAGGAATGAGCCTCCCGGGCACCAAGGGACTACTACCAAGCACCAACTAGCAATGCAACTGGAAAAAGACCTTGACCAAAATGGGGAAAAGGTAAAGACAAATGAGTGTATATGGCTAAGAAACTAAAATGAGTCAGGAGATCATTCCAGAGGTTAAGCTTATGCACATCTCATCAGGAACTCATTGACTGTGAAAGTAAATATTGCCTCAAATAACAGGGCTCCTGAGGGCTCTGGAGACACCCAGACACTATAGGCAGGACAGACAACTCAGGAGTTTGGCACCCAGCCAGTGGGCCCTACTTTGGAATTTATGCTCCCCAGTGTGACAGTATTGGTCTCAGTTGTGGTTTCCCTACACATGGCTCTTCTGTCCCTTCTAATTTGAACCTATAGTTAGTACTAGAGCTGATAGATGCATGTCCAGGAGTCATAAATCTTTGGGCTGTCCATGTAACAGTTGGGTCCTGAATCTCAACAGATTTGCAACACCTAATCTCCGATTCAATGGACTCACCCAGGACAAGTAACAGACGATAATTGACAATGACCATCTCAAGGAACAAAGAGAGTCTGCAACTGCAAGTTAAATAGTCTCATCCATCTGCCCCATGTGATCTAAGCCCCTCTCAATTAGAGGCAGAGTGGGCATCACTATCCCAGAATCCTCAGGATTAGGGAACGAATAAAGGGCTAGAGTAGACTTACTGTTATTCTACTACAGGCTTATTGTGATTCTAGCAATGGAAGACATTTGGTCATTTATGTGGAGAAACTGGTCACTGGAGGCTCTGAAGGGAGGGAGAGGGAAAAATACATGTAATTTGGAGTCATTATTGGGACTTGGGAATTGTCCTGAATGACATTGCAATGACAGATAAAGGCCTTATATATCTTGTAATAACTTACAAAAATGTGTGGATAAGAGTGTAAACTACAATGTACACTATAATCCATGCTTAGTGGCAGTAGTCCAAGATGTGTTCATCAATTGTGGCAAGTATACCACATTAATGAAGGATGTTGTTGATGTGGGAAAATGTGGGTGGGCTAGGGAGTGGGGTATATGGGAATCCTCTATATTTTAATGTAACATTTATGTAATCTAAGTTTCTTTTAAGAAAAATAAATGTGTATTTTTTAAAAATCTGTCTTATCACCAGCTGGTTACAAAACCAAGGAATAGACATCTCAAGGAATAACCCCCAGATTTAATATTACAAAATATTAAAATGTACAGTGTGTGTGATGGTTAGGCTAAGGTGTCAATGTGGCCAGGTAATGGTGTCTGGTTGCTTGAGCAAGCAAGCAGTTGGCTAATTGTAATACAATGGCATTTCACAACTGAGTTGGTTGCATATATCACTGATTACACCTATAATCAGCTGAAGAGATTGCTGTCATCAGTGGATGACATCTCATTCATTCAGTGGAAAGACTTCAAAGGAGAAGTGATTTTAGGATACAGAGAATGAGAATTTCCATCTCTAGTTCAGACAGACAACATCTTCTGGGAACTCATCAAGGACTTTCATCCAAGTCCCTGGCTTGCAGCCTGCCCTACAGAAATTGGATGAGTGCATCCCCATGGTCACATGAGACAATTTTATAAAATATCATACTATTTACTGTTATTGCTTGTTGGTTTTATTTCCCTACAGAAGCCTGACTTAATGGAGTGTGCAGCAAGAGTATAAGACAAATGAAGAAACAGGAAGTTATGTACCTTCCAAAGGAAGAGTATAAAATCTGGAAAACACAAACAAAAAGACAAGAATTTGAATGTACTGGAAAAAAAACTTTAAGAAAATGATCTTTAAATTGCTTACAGAGATGAAATAAAATACAGAGAAAGAACTAAAGGATATCAGGAATACAATGAATGAGCAATATGAGAGTCTTTCTAAAGAGACAGAAATTTTAAAAAAGGAACTACACAGAACTACTAGAGATAAAGGTCACAATAACTGAAGTAAAAAATGTCCAGAAAAGTTAAAGAGCAGATTGGAGCTGGTAGAAGAAAGAACCAGTGAACTGAAGACAAGACACTTGAAATGAATCAGGCTGGGGGGCAGGAAAAGAAAAAGAAAATTGAAATGCAAAAATAGCCTAAGACACCTCTGAGAAACCATCACCCACACCAATATGTGCATTTTGGGAGTCCAAGAGAGAGAAAAAAGAAAGCAGCAGAAGAAATATTCAAAGAAATAATAACATAGAATGTCACAAATTTAGCAAAAGACAAAAATATGCACATCCAGGAAGCCCAGAGTACACCAAACAGGATAAACCTGAAAAATAATAACAACCCATCATATATTTATCATAATATCAAATGAAAAGGACAAGAAGAAACTTCTGAAAGCTGCAAGAGGAAAGCACTGTGTTATGTAAAAGGGAGTTCCAATTAAATTCAATGTTGACTTCTCGTCAGAAACCTTGGAGGCAAGAAGGAAGTGGGTTGAAATATGTTACATGAAATAAAACAACTGCCATCCAAGAGTTCTATATCCAGCAAGATGTTCTTTCAAAAATGAGGAAGCAATTTAGATATCCCAAAATAAGCAAAAGCTAAGGGAGTTCATCACTACTACAAGACATACACATACACATGTACAGATGTAGGATAAAAGACTCTCTTTCTTTGTGGCAAGTGCAGACATTGAGCCTCAGAAGCAGCAAACTCTCTTCCCCCAGCTGAGGTTGAGGTTCTAGGCCATGACCAGGCCCAGTTCTACCACTGTGTGAAAAGCTTCCCCACATAGGCCCCTAATAAGTGCCCATTTGCTCAATAAACTGGGCTTGTCCTTGTCTTTCTCTGATCTGACATATCCCTCTAAGTTTGTTGGGACACTGTCATTTTCCATGGCTCCCTGCTATATTGGAATACCAGAAAAAAATAGACTAAATAAAAAAAACAGTTATGAGGGACAAAGATGGCCACTACATACTGAAAAGGGGACAGTTCAACAAGAAAATGTAACAGTTATAAGTATATATGCAGCATAATATATGAAGCAAATACTGACAGATTTGAAGGGAGAAATTGATGGTTCTACATCAATAGTAGGAGAATTTAATGTCACTCTCAATAATGGATAGAACATCTAGTCAGAAGATCATGAAGTACAAGACTTGAATGATATTCTAAATGAACTAGACCTCACATATATATATAAAACAATTTACCCAACAAAAAGAATACATGTTCTTTTCAAATGCAAATGGATCATTCTCCTGGATAGGAGATAGACTTGTTGGGTCACAAAACAAGTCTCAATAAATTTGAAAAAATTGGAATCACACAAGGTTTATTCTCAGACGATAATGTAATGTAGTTTGAAATCAGTAAGAGGGAGAAATGGAAAATTCACAAATATATAGAAATTAAACAACATACCCTTAACCAATGGTAAAAGAGGTCATCACGTGCAAATTTAGGCAAAATCCTGAGGTGAAAATACAACCTACCAAACTTTAATGGCAGTGACTGCAGCGTCCTCCGGGGAGGGGGCGCCGGGGAGGCGGAGTTGGAGATGGCACACATTCCCGGCAGCTAGGCTGGCCTGGAGCCCCTCCAAGTCAAGGCCACTTAAGCATGTGTGCTGGAGGGCGAGGGCCACGGGCAGCATCTGCTCCTCAAGCCAGGAGCCACCAGGGGGAGGTCCCTGCAACTAGGAGGCAGTGGAAGGGAAGGCTGAGAAGCCACCCGCTGGGACTGCTGAGCTGGAGGCGGGATAGGGCTGCTGAGTGGGCGGCAGCCACGCCTCAGGAAGGGCTGGACCCTCCACCCTCTCCTGCGCTGCCGCCACAGCCTGGGTTCTGGACGAGCATGAAGAGCCACCGCTGCCCCAGCTTGCAGGCCCCGCACTCATGCCACCGGCAGCTGGGGACTCCGAGGTGTCTCAACAGATCCCTGGCTCCGAGGTGCGGGTCACGCTGGGCCACATAATTGAGGACATGTAAATCTTGTCATAACTTCTTGGGGAGAAGCTCCTTTTCAAGGTCCTCCGGGATCTTTTAAAAGGTTTGGGCCCCATGGGATTCCTGTGACAGTATTTCCCTAAAAGGAATATAAGGATAAACCTGAGGCCATGCAGCTCTGAAGTAATACATCCCCAGAAGTCAAGCAGGAAGTGAATGGTGCTGTTCCTGATGATCCTTTCCTTGTCCCACCTCTGGAGCCAAGCCTATGTGAAAACCTGTGCACTTCCAAACCACCACCTCTCTTCCATGAAGGAGCACCTTATCCTCCCCCTTTTTTTATCAGAGACATATATAACCAATCAATGACTCAGCCACCTCCTCAGAAAATTAAGCCTCTCAAACAAAAATGTACAGGGAAGAATCCACTTCCATAATGAAGGCTATTAAACTATGACCAGGCAAGTCCTATGTGACAAATGTAAAAGCAGTGTTGTTGCTGGAAAAAAAAAAAAAGGAATTTAGAAAGATAACAGTGCAAGTGATTCTTGTAAATAGGAAGATAAAAAATGGAGAAATCAAAGTTTAACTGATGAGGGAAGTGCCGGGACCCCCTCAGGAGAAACAATATATTTAAGAAAATTAACTCCCCTCGGTCCCTGGTCCCTCTGTCCCCTCCTTCCTCCCCTTTTCTCCATGGAATCCATGTCAGGAAGATGAGCACCACAGGCTGCCCCTTTGAATTGAAATTTATAACTCTATACAGATAATGACTCTTTTCCTCCCTAATGGCTTTCTGCTTTTAGAAAGATAAGCTATCCTTGCTTCTCTGCCTTTGTAACCCTGCCTGTCCCCTTGCTCAGGAATTTGCCCGGCTTAGTGTACCTATATAAACTTACAAAAATCGGAAAACAGTGTTCAGATTTTTGGAGATTTGACTCTCCTCTGGGCCCATGCATAATAAAACTTTGTTCCTCTACCTTTCTGAGTGCCATTTGGGCTTTCTCTTTGTGTAAATCTCATTTCTGCTGCAATATTTTGGTTCCCTGACCAGGAAACCCAACTGAGCAGGCCCACAGCCTACAGCTTGGGGCTGACGGGTGTGGCCAGTGGTGATCTCTGAGCAAATGAGGTGAATGCTGCCTGTTCTCTTGATGGGACCTCCTTCTGAGGCAGTCCCCACAGGCCAAGTCCTGACACCCTGGCCTGACTCAGTGGGGAGGCACCGGATGCTCAGATCCAAATGGAAGAAAGTGATCTGCACCATCCCTACCCCCACCACAAAAAAAAAAGTTCCTCGGGGACTGCAGGCTTCTGCTGCATCTGGATTCCTGGGTTTGCAGCCATGGCCAAGCCCATTTATGAAGTTTTGGCAGGTCAGGAAAAAGAGCCTCTTGCCTGGGGAGAAGCTCAACAGGGGGCCTTTCAAAACATCAAAAGACAATTTGGCTGAACCCCTGCCTTGGGACTCCCAGGTAACTCAAAACTTTAACCCTGTGTGTGTGCATGAAAAGAACAAAGTAGCATTGGGGGTTCTCACACAAATAATTAGCCCGTGGCAAAGACCTATTGCTTACCTCTTCAAGCAGCTGGACTCTGTGGCTGCAGGGCGGCTGCCCTGCCTAAAAGCCTTGGCAGCAACCATACCATCCCTTTTCAAAGAAGCCAACAAATTAACTCTTGGACAGGCAATTCATGTTATGGTGCCACATGGTCACTGCCCTAATGAACTCACACAGGCACCAGTGGATATTGAATCCCCGACTCGCACATTATCAAGGTTTACTCTGTGAAAACCCCAGAGTGACAATAGAAATGGTTCAAAGTCTAAACCCTGCCACCTTTTTGCCAGATGAAGAAGGGGTTCCTGAACATGACTGTGTCAAAGTGACAGAAGTTCATGCCAGTTGCCCCAACCTCCAAGACAAACTGCTCCCTTCCACAGATCAGACACTATTTACAGATGGGAGCAAACTTGTTAGAAATGGGGAAAAGCTTGCTGGGTATGCAGTCACCACTACCAAATGGGTGGTGGAAGCAGTGTCTTTACCATGGGGATGGTCTGCGCAATGGGCAGAACTCTGGGCGCTGGTCTGAGCCATGTAGCTAGCTGCCAGGCAAGCAGTAAACATTTACACTAACTCTAAGTATGCATTTGCTACTGTTCTTATCCATGGGGCAATTTATAAAGAAAGAGGTCTCCTAACCACAGGGGGAAAGGAAATCAGAAACAAAGAAGAAATTCTCCAATTGTTAGAAGCAATCTGGAAACCAGACAAAGTTGCCATCAGCCACTGCGAGGGACATCAGAAAGGAATGGATATGATCACTCAAGGAAACATGTTAGCTGACAAAGCAGCTTGGCAAGTGACTGAAAGAACCCACAGAATACGAGTCCCAGAATTAACACCACAGCTGTCCCTCTTCGTACAAGAGACTGATCAACTAAGCTATAACTGGGAAGAACAGGAGTGGACTGAAAGAGAATGGGGAAGCTGAACCCCCAAAGAAACTTGGCTGCTCCTGGATGACCAGATTTTTGTACCAAAAGGAGCCACTCATGCCCTCATCCAGCGATATACCAACTCACCCACCTAGGAAAAACTGCACTAGAAGTCTTGCTCAGGAGATACTACTACATAGCCCAACTAACTTCTCTCTGTGCCACCATCAGCATCCAGTGCCAAGTTTGTGCCAAAAACAACCCCTTGCAAAGCCCCCATACTCCAGCAGGTGTCCAGCACATGGGAATGGCCCCCTTTGAAGTTATCACAGTAGACTTCATGGGAGAGAAACCAAGTTGGGGGTGCAAATATCTGCTGGTGATGATATGCACCTTTTCAGGTTGGGTCAAAGCTTTCCCCACTCACACCAAGAAGGCAAGAGAAATGACTAAGCCTTTACTTAGAGGAATCATTCCATAACATGGGCTGCCACTGTCAATTGGAAGTGACAATGGCCTGGCCTTTGTGGCTGCCTTAGTCCAAGAGCTAACAAAAATGTTAGGAATCAAGTGGAAACTCCATACCACTTACAGGCCCCAGAGCTCAGGGAAAGTTGAACGCATGAATCGAACCCTCAAAGCCACCCTAGCCAAATTCTGCCAGGGAACTGGTCTCCCCTGGTTAGACTTACTTCCCTTGACCCTTCTCCAAGTTAAGTGCACCCCAGGACCACTGGCTATTCACCCTTTGAAATTCTATTTGGGCGACCACCCCCAATTATCTGGGCCTTCAGAGGAAATCTCAAACTTCTGGGGGAGGCTAGCCAATATTCCATTCTCCAGCAGCTAGGGAAAACTCTAGCCAAAATACATAAAACAGTCTTGTACCAGAATCTTATCCTCCTAGGACACCCAGTGCACCCCCACCAGCCAGGGGACCTAGTCTGGGTCAAAGACTGGAAAAAAGAACCCCTTCAGCCTACCTGGACAGGTCCACATACTGTGATCGTTGTAACTCCTACTGCTCTTAAAGTTGCAGGCATCATCCCTTGGATCCATCATTCCAGGGTCAAGAAGGCACATCTCAATAAAGAGCAGGACAGCTGGACAGCCCAACCTGTACCTGGCCACCCCTTGAGAATGCGAGTCACCCGGGATCCTCGAGCACAAACCTTGTCAAACACCTGCTGAATGGACCCCTGCTCCTGGTGGATCCTGTGCTTATATGGCCTGCTCACCTTGTTATTTGGAGTTGGATTTGCTGCTGTGGCCCCTGCAGACTGGACTATTGTGAATACAGCCCTAATTGCAATTGCTTACTGGTGTGCATTAGGATGCTTCTGTGCCTTGACTTGCTTGTCTTTTACTTCCTTGCCCCCTCCCTAAGAGTTGATACCTGCCCCCAAAATCTATGGCAGCTGCAACTTAGTCAAAGTTGGGGCAAACAATTCATGCTGAATGCTTCAGTCCTGTTCTTGGCAGGTACAACTTCAGCCTCTGTAATATTTGACGCTTGCAGGGCAATCCAAGATCATGCTCCTTTCACCTTGCTGGTTGCCCCATACACCCATGTCCCCATAACTGCCCCCAGGAGAGTGTGTAGGGTTCACAGCTATGGGAGTTATGACAAATACCTCTGCCAAGACCCCCAAGAAGATGGAGGATTCTGCCACTCTTGAACCTTGCTGGTAGATGCCACCGCTCCTTAGAAGGGGGTCCCACTGACTTCACTGTATCTCCTACAGAAAATCCCCAGCCCAGCAGGGTGTGGCATAGAAACCTGTGACCCCATAAAACTCACCTTATTAAACATAACCACCAGATCAGAAAATACCTTTGTAAAGGCCCAGGCAGGAATGAAACTAGGAATCAGAATATACAACCCATCGGGGCCGGGGCCCAGGAGACTTCATACTGGTCCAACTGATCCCGGTAACCCAAACTCAGAGAAAACCCTGATGAAAAATATCAGTAAAGCTGCCCAGACACTAAAAGCCAAAGTTAAAACAGCCCCCCACAACCTTCTTTTGAACCAGGTCCAAATTTCCGGCTCCTAAATGAATCTCAACCTGACATAGCTGCCTCCTGCTGGCTATGCACTTTCTCCAGTGTAACCATCTTCCCTGTACCTGTCCATGAAATGTAACCCCCATAACCCATGACAGCTCTGTGGCAGGAACCAGGCCCCTCCCTCTTGGAAGGGCCAACTGTGACTCCACATGCCCACTCAATGAGCCTGACCGATGCACTGAAAACTCCACCATCTGGGTCAGTGGCACCAATGTCCACCGGTGCCTACCCCAGGATGGCCAGGGCATCTGCTACCTGGCTTGGCCAGTACCATCATTTTCGGTTTATGGAGATGAAGTGCCTGGAAAGCTCTCATGAGCCAAATGAGCAAAACAGGCAATTCTGATACTCTTAGGACTAGGAGTAGTCGGGAGTGCAGCAGTAGCAGGGGCTTCTCTCATAGTTGGTCAGGAGACCTTACAAACACTAGCATGGAAAACATCAAATGACTTCAAAGAAATATCGGGGGCTCTCAACAGGTTGCAAGACCAGATAGACTCATTGGCAGAAGTGGTTTTGCAAAATAGATGAGGATTGGACTTGCTCACTGCAAGTTCAGGGGGGATCTGTCAGGCCCTGGGGGAAGAATGCTGTTTCTATGCAAAGTCCTCAGGATAGGGACAAAGTATCCCTGCTAAAAGAAGGAGCCAAAGACTGTTTAAACCATGTATACCAGGCATCTGCCAATGGAAATTACTTCCAATATCTCCTCTCCTGGGTTTTGCCATTTATGCCAATAATAGCCTCAGTCTTTTTCCTCTTAATTTTTGGGCCATGCATTCTATGGTACCTAACACAATACATCACTTTCCACTTAAATGTCTTAAAACACCAAGTAATGCCTCATGTTAAATATCAGCCCTTGGGGACTATAGAAGAATCCTCATGATAGCAAGTGATGCCCCATAAAGAATTATAAAGGCATCAAAATAGGGAAATGATGAGGGAAGTGCTGGGACCCCAACCCCACCCTCAGCAGAAACCCACAGGTTTAAGAAAATAAACTCCCCTCAGTCCCTGGTCCCTCTGTTCCCTCTTTCCTCCCCTTTTCTCCATGGAATCCATTTCAGGAAGATAAGCACCACAGGCTGCCCCTCTGAATTGAAATTTACAACTCTATACAGGTAATGACTCTTTTCCTCCCTAATGGCCTTCTGCTTTTAGAAAGATAAGCTATACCTACTTCTCTGCATTTGTAACCCTGCCTGCCCACTTGCTCAGGAATTTGCCCATTTAGTGTACCTATATAAACTTATGAAAATTGGAAAACAGTGTTCAGATTTTTGGAGATTTGACTCTCCTCTGGGCCCGTGTGTAATAAAACTTTGTTCCTCCACCTCTCTGAGTGCCGTTTGGGCTTTCTCTTTGTTTAAGTCTCATTTCTGCTATGACATAACTACTGTGAACAAAAAACTTAAAACTGACCATAAGGTGGATAGGAAAAACCAAAATGAAAACCAGAAAAGAAATTCTGTGTTTAAGTTTTCAAATATTACTCAGACCAGAGGCAGAGTAGTTCAAGTTGCTCAAGCAAGTACATCAAAAGCTCAGTTAAGTATTAAAAAAGTGCTTCAGAGTAAGAACATGGGTCATGCAAAAGCTCGGGAAGTACTAAAACTTGTCAATGAAAAGGCACAAAGGAAGCAAACCAGACCTCTACTTCCAAAAATGCACATTCAGAAATCCATTTCACAGATCAATATCAGAATCCTAGCTCAGGTTCCCTTCCACCCCAGGTTTATTTAAAACACAAAGGTACAGGAATGAAGAAAATGACTCTTCTCTGAAGATAAGACTTGTGAAAATGTAGAGTGGCAAATTGGCACCCAAACCCCAGTTCAACAGGTGAGGCCCCTTCAGAAAACCAGAGTCCCTCTAAAGGCATGGAAGAGGCCAACAGTAAGGTTCAGGATGCAAATGAAGTGTCATGTGCCTGGTGAGCACCATGAGCCACATTGGGCACAAAGAGTGGCAAAAGCAGTATCTGTTTACATGATCCTAAATCAAAAGAAATCTGACTCTTCCAGTGCATCAGTTTGTAGCATTGATAGCACAGATGATTTGAAATCTTCCAACTCTTAGTTCTCCTGAAAGCTTTGATTTTCCTCCAGGAAGCATGCATGCACCTTCCACCTTCACTACTTTCTCCTCTTCAAAGGAAGAGAAAATGTTCAGGAATTCCTTGAAAATGAAAGTCTGTTCCAAAAACATCTCTAAATGCATCACATCAGGTGGCAGGACTATATGTGTAGGGGACATTGAGTCCAGATTTATGGCTTCCCTTGGTGGACAGCCAGTATTCTTATCATAACTGTGAGCCAGAAAGATAATGGACTTTTAGCCCAAGAGGCCTGTATTTTATGCTTTGGGTCTCCAATATTTTTCCTTGCTCTTTCACAACTCTCCCCCTTTTTAGAAAACTTCCAGTAATGTTTTAATAAGAAGATATATGTATCACAAGGCTATCATAGACCAGATAATGCTACCAAGCAGCTGACCCCTGAAGTGTGGGCTCTGTTCATGTCATTTGAAATGTGAACATTGACAGTAAGGTAGGCAAGAAAAATTGGAAGGTGCCACAGATTTTCTAATCTGGTTAGCAATAATTTCTACAAATTGCCTGTTCAAATTGGAGTCAGAAAATGCACTCAGTTGGCTGGTTTGTTTGTTAGCTTTCCTTGAGTTGGTTTTTTACTTACCTTATAGCCATTTTTTGATGGAGAAACTTATTGAATATGCAATGAAATTTTGTTTTAAGGAAGGGAAATGTTAGCAGTATTTTTCAGTTGTGAAATCAAACAACCCCAAGGCATAGGAGCTATAGACTCAGTCAAAAGTGAAATTTTTTTATTGGATGCAGGGACTTTTAATAGCCATTTTGTATATAGTATTCTATGCATGTGTGTGTACACATATGTACACACAGGTAACATACTATATGTAATATAAAATATAGCTTGTCACTAAGTGACACATGTTGCAGACTTGGGATTGCAGCAAGTATTGGTGAGCTGGGAGAATAGTATGGATTTTTAAAGACTTCTTGTTTTGCTTTTTAATTAATGAACACTTATCCCTTCTATGAGCATAATGGAATAAGAGTTTGATACACAAGTGTTGAACAAATTGAGATGCTGGCTATTCAATTGTAGACTCGGGAAATAGCCCAGTATTTGGGATTAAGGATGTTAAGGCTGGATATAAGTTTAAATCATCACTTTCTATCTTCCAATGGGTATTTAACAAAAACTTTCAAGTTTCTTGTTTGGAAGATTACTTAGCTATGTTTTTTAGATATGTAAATAGCTGATTGCTAAATTTGGTCAGATTTCTCCTGACTGGCTGCTCTAAATTCTTAGGACATGTCCTAATAAATTACACTTTGTGAATTAAATGTCATATTGGTAGTTCTTGCATTTTGGATTTACCTAATTTGAAGTATTTTTTTTTTTTAATTTCCATTTAAGATATCTGTGCAACATTTGGTCAGATTTCTCCTGACTGGCTGCTGTAAATTGTTAGGATATGTCCTAGTAAATTCACATCTCTCCAAAGAAGATATACAAATAGCCAGAAATCACTTGACAAGATACTCATCATCATTAGCCATCAGGAAAATACAAATAAAAAACCAAAGTGGAATACCATCTCATACCCATTAGAATGGCTGCTATTAAAAATGGAAAAAAAACAAGTGTTGTAGAGGATGTGGAGAAATAGGAACACTCCATTGCTGGTGGCAATGTAAAATTATGCAGATGTTATGGAAGACAGTTATTGTTTCCTCAGAACCTTAAGTATAGAATTACCATATGACAACAGGTTTTGGTTTGCTAAAGGCTACTGAGAGGAATATACCAGAACTGGGTTGAGTTTTATTGTGGGGATTTATTAGGTTAAAATTTTACAGTTCCAAGGCTGTGAAAATGTCCAAATCAAGGCTTCATCAGCTGATGTTTTTCTCCCTGAGGCCCTGCTGCAGGTGGTCCTGGATTCTTCTCCCATGGCAGTGCATATTGGCAGAATCTGCCAGTTTTGCTGTCTGCCTTCTCCTCCAGGCATCATTTCTTTCAGCTTCTGACTGCTCCATCTGTGGCTTTCCTGTCTCCTTGGCATTGATTTCATCTTCTGGAGTCTTTCTCAGTCTTTGCAGCTTTTTTCTGTATCAGTGGCTTTTTATTCCTCCATATATAAGAGACTCAGTAAGAGGATTCAGACATGCCCTGGGTCACACAATGTAATCAAAGGTCCTTCATGAAGAAATTTAATTAAAAGATCCCACCTACAATTGATTTACACTCAGGGAATTGATTAACTCTAAGGACATGATTTTATAGGGCCCAAAAAAGATTAAAACCACCCCACCCCATAATCTGATTATTAGGAATAACCCAAAAATATTGAATTGCACATCTATATTTATAGCAGCATTGTTCAAAATTGCCAAAAGATGGAAAGCACCCAAGTGTCCATGAATTGGTGAATGAACAATGAAATGTCGTTATATACATACAATGGAAAATTATTCAGTCATAAAAAGAATGCAGCTTTGATACATGCAATGTGGAAATTTGAAGATTTATGTACCTCAGAAAAAGAAGTTCTTAAATCCAATCCACCACTGGTGGGCTGTCGTGTCTGCCTGCATGTGCAGAGACCCCCACCATGCATCAGGACCACGGCCTGGTGCAGAGAGCCTGTCCTCCTGGAAAATGGGGAATGCCAGAAAAGTGGCCACCCCCTCAACTATCATGCACCACACATTTGTGGGGAACCTGGTGCTAAACCATTTGTAGATGACCTGCTTTTGGGTCGGGGTTTTGTATGTAGCAAAGCAGCTCCCTCACTGCTATGTATTGAAAGTCAGCCTTTGACACAAGGATTTGAAAAACAAGAGGAACAAAAATAAAGAAAAGGACTTTATTTTTGAAAATTTTAAAGAAAAACAGAAGACAATCACCATTGTTTACACCAACATATTTCATGATATTTGCTTTAAGCAGTCTATGAAACTAAACAGATTTTTGTACCAGGTTAGTGGATTGCAGCTATTGTAAACAACAAAAATGTGGAAATGGCTTTGGAACTGAGAAATGGTTGGAGGCTCATAGAACTGTGCAGCAATTGATCAAAAAGGCCTGGATCACTTTCTACAGACTTTTCCTAGAAATATGAATACTAAATGTACTTTCATTGAAGTCTTAGATGGAAATTTTGAAATATTTATTAGTTACTGGAGGAAAGGTGGTCCTTGATTAAAATGGCAAAAAAATTTGGCAAAATTAAGTTCTGATGCTGGTGGAAGGGAGAACTTGAAAGTGATGTGTTGGGATATTTAACTGAGGAGTTTTCCAAGCTAACTGTAGAAAGGGCAGTTTGGTTTCTCCTTGCAGCTTATAGTAAAATATAAGAGGAAAGGGAAAAGCTGAGAACTGAAATCCTGAGCATAAAGAAACCAGAAATTGATGGTTTGGAAAATTCTGAGCTTCCATAAAGAAAGTGCCTTGAAAATAGTACTCCATGTGAGGGTTTAACTGAATATGAATCCAATTAGACATTCCAGGGCAAATCAAGATTAAGGGTGCAGTTATTGAGGAAAATCTGTGGAAAATCCTAATGTCTGATGGATTCAACCCCTGTGTGCCCATGAAAACCCAACAAGATTTTTGCAATATCTGTATGAGTGGAACTACTCCTAGCCTGCATTAAAAGAGATGGAGAAGACACAGATTGAAGGGGAAAAAACCACTTCAAGGGGAGAACCGTGGAAGCTGAGTTCTGGACTAAAGTCTTCTTAGGCCAAGAGTGTGGACACACCCATATACAGAAAATGTGAATCTGCCATAGCACTTGGAGAGAGCAGGTCTTCCAGACCATTGTTCAGGAAGATGCTACCACCCCAGGGTTATAAGAAGTTGGAGCCGTTGCCCTGGGATTGCTGACAGCCTGGATGTTATCTCAATGGTGGAGATGGTGATGCCTTCACCACAGTAATTTGGGGAGAGCATAGTCACTGCACAAGCATTGGAAGGGTTGAAGCTGCCACTCCATCTAGTCCATAGAAAAATACTTCTTTTCATAGATGACTCTCATATCTTGAAATCTAATGGAGTATGCCCTTCAGGGTTTCATAATTACTTGGGACCTTTGACCCCTATTTTCCTTCCAACTTCTCCCTATGGGAATGGGAATGTTTATCCTATGCTTGTCTCTCCATTGTACATTGGAAGCAGATGAATTGTTACTTAGGATTCACAGTTCCACAGACAGAGGGGAATTATGCCACAGGACGGACAGGCCACATCCATAATCAATTTTGATGAGACTTTGTACTAAGCATTGTTTCTGAAGTGATTTAAAACTTTTGGGATATTGTGATGGAAGGAATATATTTTGCATATAGGGAGAATATGTCTTTTGGGGACCCAGAGGATAGACTGTGGTGGTGTGAAACTGTATGTACCCCTGAAAAACATGTTCTTAAATCTAATCCATTCCTGTGGGTGTGAACCCATTGTAAGTAGGGATTTTTTGTTAAGGTTACTTCACTTAAGGTATCACCCACTTCAATCAGGATGAGTCTTAATCTTATTACTGGAGTCCTTTATAAACAGAATTAATACAGAGTCAAAGGGGAAAAGCCACAGAAGCAAGAAGCTGAAAGTAAACAAAACCCAGAAGAGAAGGGAGAGACCAGCAGATGTCACCATGTGCCATGTGACAGAGGAGCCAATGATTGCCAGAAGCTGGTCTTCAGAAAGGAAGCATCACTTTGATGATATCTTGTGTGATGGTTAGGCTAACATGTCAACTCAGCCAGGTAATTGTGTCCAGGTGTTTGGTCCAGCAAGCACTGGGCTAATTGTAATACAAGAATATTTATGGACTTTGGTCATGAGTGAGTTTACTGGGTGGATGGCTGATTACATCTGCAGCAATCAAGGAGATTGCTCTTAGCAATAGGTGATATTTTTATCCAATCAGCTGAATACCTTAAAAGTGGAAGTGATTTCAATTTTGGGGGAGAATTTCCCACCTCATCTTTGGACAGCCAACTTCTCCCAGAAACTCATCAAGGACCTTCATTTGACTTTCATCAGAGCCCCTGGTTTGCAAGCTGCCTGTGGATGGTCACATGGGAGACTCTTATAAAATCTGATATTATTGACAGATATCTCCTGTTGATTCTGTTTCCCTAGAGAACCTTGATTAATACACCTTGATTTGGACATTTTCCTGGACTTTAACCTTGAGTGAATGAATTCCCATTGTTTAAGCCAGCTCATTTCATTGCTTTGAGCAGCCTAGGAAATTAACATGAAAACAACATGAAGAAAGCTTGAAGACATCATGTTGAATGAAATAAACCAGACACAAAAGGACAAACCTTGTATGATCTCACTGATATGAAATTAGAATAAGCAAACTTATAGAGTCAGAATCTAGAATATAGGATACCAGAGGATGGGGCAGGGAGAGGGAATGGGAAATTATGGCTTAAAATATACAGGACTCATATTTGGAATGATAGAAGTGTTCTGGTGATGGATGATGGTTATGATGGCACAACATTATGAAGGTAATTAAGAACACTGAAATATATCTGAATATGGTTAGAAGGAGAAATGTTTGGATGTATATATGGTAAGAGAATAAAACATTTATAAAAATGCATGGAACTGCACTGCTCAATGAACTCTAAGTTAAACCATGAACTTTAATAGTACAATTATAAAAATGTACTATCATCAATTGTGGCAGATGTCCCATAACACTGTAAGGTGTTGGTGGTAGGGTGGTGTATGGGCATCCTGATTTTATGCATGATTGTTCTGAAAGCCTACAGATTCTCTAATAAAGGGGGAAGAAAGAATCTGGACAGTTACCCCAGCATATGCACTAACAACACAAGCATGCACACACACAGATATGTTTACACACACACATGTATACCAACATGCACACTTCCTCCCTTTTACCTCCCACAAACCCTCAGACACTGTCCCCTCCTGACCCTACCTGCTGCCCTCACCATCTCTTGCAGGGATCCCTCACTGCTGAGCAGGTCAGGGAGGGGCAGCTCTCCTTGTTTCCCCTCCCTGCACAGAACAGTTCTGTCCTCTACTCCTGCTACTCTCTTAACCAGGGTTCTCTGCTGGGCCTTCACCAGGACTGCAGAAGTTTATGCTGCTGGCAGAAGGCCAGATGGGCAAGATGCAGAATAGCCAAAATGCACAGGCCAGAGTCAGGGACAGAATTCAGGGAGGAGAAGGGAACAGGTTCAAAAAGGGAAGTCCCACATATCAAGTTCTCTGAACTGCTCCCATCCCTTTGTAGGCCACTTAGGCCCTGGACTGATAAAGGCCCATTTGGGGTCTCCTCCTCACCATTAATGGGCTGCTTGCATTCTCCCTAACCCAGCAGCCTGGACCCCTGGACCCCTTTCAGCTTGGAAGGGGATCTTAAATACCTGATTTTTAAAAATTAACATCATAATACATGATCATTGTTGACTAAACAGAGGAGATCCTTAGACTAACACTCACAGCCTAATTCTTTGGGCCAAACCTGCAGTACCTGGTTAGAGTCTCTGTAGAAATCAGGGACTATGTCTAGATCACTGGTCACAATGCCAAAGCAAAAAGCCCACTCAGCAAGCACCTTTGGAGTGTGATGATGCTAACCAGAGCACATCTTAGAAGAAAATTTGCTGTTGGACTTTATAAAGTAGCTCTTTCTAGTGGTCATTGTCATGTATAGGGAATATATATTTTGACCTGTTTATCTGTTATGGGATATTAAATGGAACGGATATATAGAAACTGACCCAGCTATGGATAGAGCTATGAATAGGGTCATAAAAGGAATGAGTTCTGATAGGTGCAACATGGATGAACCTTGAGGACATTCATTTGTGTGAAATGTGCCAGAAACAAAAGGACAGTTATTATATGACCTCAGTGATATGAAATAATTAGAATAAGCAAACTCATAGTCAGAATCTAGAATATAGGTTACCAGGAGATGAGGTGGGATATGGAATAGGAAGTTAAGGCTTAAAATATACAAGGCTCCTGTTTGGTTGATTGTAAAATTATGGTTGTGATAGTACCACAACATTGTGAACATAATTAACAGCCCTGAAGCATATATATGAATGTGGTTTAAAAGAGAAATCATAGGTCATATAGTAATAGAAATGGTAATAGAATAAAAAATATTTCCTATAATCCATGGAACTGCACTACACAAACAGTGAACTCTAGGTTAAGCCATAGACTATAGTCAATAGTATAATTATATTAACATGCCATCATCAATTATAACAAATACTCCACACCAATGCAAAGTGTCAATAATAGGGTGATATATGAGAATCTTGTATTTTATGCATGATTGTTCTGTAAACCCACAACTTCTCTAATAAAAAAATATATGAAGATATGTTTAGAGAGTAGGATCACACATATGAAGATATAGCCTGTCTATTTTAATAAGGTTTCACTCAGCAAAAGTCCGTCAAGTAGATTGTATTAGTTTTTTGCCACATAGCAAGTTACTACAAACATAACTGCATAAACAACAGCCATTTATTACCCAGCAGTTTCTGTCGGTCAGAAGTCTGGGTGAGCTTAGCTGAGTCCTCAGCTCAGGGTCTTACCAGACAGAAATCAAGGTGTCCCCAGGGCTGGTTTTTCCTGGAGGTTCTAGGGATGGTCCATTCCTAAGCTCAGTCAGGAGGTTGGCAAAATGCCCTTCTTTCTCATGCTTTCCACATCTCCCTCCACATCTTCAAGGCAGCAGTGGTGGGTTGAGCCCTTCTCATGCTTCCAATCTCTCTGACAAACTCTTCTTCCTCACTTCTCTGCATTTGCAGGCTCATGTGATTACACTAGGTCTTGCCTCCTCTTTAGAATTTTAGAGCTCACAAAGCCCCATAAGCCTGAAGCAGTTTAACTGACAACTTCTCTTACCAGCTGACTGTCCTAGCCTCCTCCTGTCCAATTCCCAGCTCATTGAGCTTCTATGACCTCTGCCTGTGACCCCACCATGACCTGTATCACTTTTTTCCTTGGCAATCACCTAAAATCTACCCCCTGCCAAATCCTGGGCCTATCCTAGCCCAGCTCTCCTACCCTGGAGGCACCTAGCACCATGTGTCATCCCCTACTTCTTAAAGCTTCTCCCCATGGGTTTCCTGGCTTCTTCCTGCAAGGTAGTTCCTCTCCCACTTTCTTCCCTGGCCTCTGCTTCTTGTCTCCAAAATGTTTTCAGACTCAAGCTTGAACCACATTGCATGCTCTTCTCTCTATTCCTCCCTTGAAGATGTCATGGGGTCCAGAACAGGTCATCCCACTCACTTGCAAATAAACCTGCCTATGGGAATGTCCAATGGGTGCATTGGGGGTGATGGTGGTGAGGGTATGGGGAGACATCTTTTTGCTGCACCCCATGACACAAGCAGCCACATGAAGCTTTTGCCTAGGTATTTCATGTGGTGCAGTAAACTCACTAGGACCCAAACAGACTCCGAGGAACTGATGGCTTCTGAAGCTCTCTGGACAAAAGGGAAAACACAATAATGATGTTTGCAGGATGCTTTGCAGACTTCAGACTATTTTTGAGCTTTGCCCAAACCAAGAGTTTTTTTTACAGATATATGTGCACTTTTTCTCCTCCTAGCAAAGAGATGTCCAAGGAGTTATCACCCTTTCTTTGGAGCCTAATTCTGAGCTCCATCAACATTGTGCACCCTCAGAGCTACTCATCACAGCAGGTGAGCAGAGGACTGCTGCCACGTAAATACTGGGGTGGGTGGGCAGATTCAGGCTTACAGCTCTCCACATAAAGATTAGAGCAATGCTCTGAATTACTTGACTACTGAGATTAAGCATTTATAGCGGGCCCAGGGATGGTGCTCAAACTCAACAATGTTCTATGGGGAAGAGAGGAAAAATAAAGTGAGAGGCACTTGATTTGTCACTGTGGCCATGTATGTGTGTAAGAGAGAAACAGTGTGCAGGAATGGGTGTAATGATGGAGTAACAGGTCAGAAACATTTCAGCACAGAATGCTGGCAACTTCACTGGCTTTGGAATACACCAAACATGAAGTGGTAGATGGAAAGTTATGTGAAAAGGGCACAGGGCAAAACACCATTACATAATCTAGTAAGTGGGTCTAAGGCTGATTCTCTATGATCTTTTAAAATTTTCTGTCTTTGAAATTCTTCATAATGAAATGATGGGGGAATAAGTGTGTGTGTAAAACAGATGGGGAATAAAGATGGTGAGTGTGTGCTTGTGAGTAGCTGAATTATAAAGGCATGTGGTGTGGCCAGATGGCCCCACAGAGGGGACAAAGGAGAAGTACCCCATGTGGGACCCCAGCCAGGGTAATGGTTAGGGAAGGGGAGGCAGATGACAGGAGATACCTTTGGGAGAGGACAGCAGGCATAATTGCCTCAGGCCTGCAGGTACCACAGGAGCCCCAGGTCTAGGTGCTCCCATCTGAAGTGATCTCAAGACCAGGTGAGGCCTCAGGTCTTGAACAACCATTGCCTTCAGGCACCGGGGCTTGGATGCAGCTTCTCCAGCAGCAGATATGAATTCTTCTTAATCATGAACTAATGTATCTATTTATTGTGGACCTCTTTAATTTCCCTTACTAAAGTATTACATTTTTTTTACCTTAGATCTTGCACAGCTTTGGTTAGATTGATCTCTTAATATTACCTATATTCTGATAGCATTTGTATTTCATAGTTTGTGTCATAAGGATACAGAAATACACAATTTTCTATATTATTCTTTCATCCAACTTCCTTGTATTCTCATACTTTTCCTGTAGATTCTTTCATGTTTCTATGTAAATTGACATATAATATACAAGAAATTTTATTTCTTCCTTAAATCTTATGCCTTTAATTTCTTTTTCTAATCTTTTTTGCTCTACCTAAGGGCTGTCAATATAATGTTGAGTAGAGGTTTTAGTGAACATCCTATTCTTATCCCTGGTTTTAAAGGAATATGTTCAATGTTTTAGGAAGATGTTTCCATTGGTATTATATTATGGAGAGTGTAGCCATCACCCCAGTGTTCTGACAGCATTGATCCTGTGCCCTGGGGATTGTGTAGTGTCTGGCCATCACTGTGATGCTTGAAGAATGTAGAACCTTCTCCTCAATGTTTGAGGTGAGCATGGGAAAGAGTGGGGCTGCTGCTCCATCAGGCCCAGAGGACAAAACATCATTCCATAGATGACTCTCAGAACTTGAAATCTAATGAAGTAACCCCTGCTGTGTTTCAGAATTATTTGGGACCCATTACCCTCATTTTCCTTCCAATTTCTCCCTATGGGAATAGGAATGCATATCCTATACATGTCCTTCCACTGTGTATTGGAAGCAGAGAACTTGTTCTCTAGGCTTCACACATCCACAGACAGAGGGGAATTGTGCCCCAGGACAGAACACACCTATAACCAATTTTTTAAATGAATCAATTTTATTCATACATATTAATAAAGCAACAATTCATCCAAAGTGTTCAATCAATGATATTTGGTGTAATCACAGTTGTGCATTCATCACCTCAATCATCATTAGAGCATTTCCATTATTTCAATAATAATAATAAACAAAACACAAACTAACAATAAAATTCTTCACCCCTCAATCTCTCTATGCTTCCCCTGTTGTACATAGCTGCACTTTTTACTTAGCATTGTTACTGAAATGACTTAAGGTTTTTGGAATATTTTGATGGAATGGATGTATTTTGCATATGGAAAATAATGTACCTTTTGGTGATCCTGACAGTCGAGTGTGGTGTTTTGAAGCTGTATGTACCCCATAAAAACATGTTCTTTAATTTAGTCCATTGATATTGAGGTAAACTCATTATAAATAGGATCTTTTGATGAGACTACTTTAGTTAAGGTGTGACCCACCTCATTCAGGATCAGGCTTAATCCTATTACTTGAGTTCTTTATAAGAGAATGAAATTCAGACAAAGAGAGAAAGCCATGGAAGCAAGAAGCTGAAATCAATGAAATCTAGAAGATAAGGGAGAGACCAGCAGGTGCCACCATGTGCCTTGCAATGTGGCAGAGGAGCCAAAGATTGCTGGCAGCCAGTTTTCAGGAATAAAGCATTGCTTTGATGATATTTTGATTTAGACATTGTCTCAGGCTCAAAACTGTAGTCTAATAAATTCCCATTGTTCAAGTCTAAACATTTCATAGTATAAGCTTTAAGTAACTTTGTAACCTAAAAAAATGTTCTTTTCTACTACAATTGTATTGTTATAATGTTTAGGTTGCAAAGTATATTATGCTGGAAGGTTCATTTGTAAATGTTTTGGGGAATGGAATTCATTTTCATGGCAGATCATTTGCTTTTGGCAGTTTTTAATTCCTAAGATGGGTTACTTTTCTGGCAGGTCACTGTCCATTTGTCTTTTTTATGAACATGTTTCACATCAATTATTTTTCACTGTTGACTATGAATTTAAAATTGCTTTGTTTGATTCTATAGCATTTTGTATCTTGGAAATAATTCTATTATGTAGGCTGAAGATAATTCTTTGATAATCAAGTCTCAAAGAGGAGAATGATCTATAATTTCTTAAGACTGGTGGAAATGAATGTTTTAAAAAGCAGTGGCTTCTTCTTAATTTTGAATTTATTACTTGAATCCAATACTATTAAGGTACAACTGTATATTTATCCCTTGAAATCTGTCAGTATTTGCTTTATATATTATAGGCCTCTGCCTTTAGATGCATATATATATATATATATATATATATATATA
>JAQZBX010018744.1:0-34346 GCA_029593785.1 Cabassous unicinctus | reverse complement strand
TGTAGTTATGTCTCAACATTTTTTCTCTACATACAGAAGTGTGTGTACATGCATATATTTATGCACATTTAATATTATATACAAATGGGATATTATACAAATTGTTCTGTAACTTACATTTTTCATGTTACAGTATTTTTTTTTAAGGAGGTACCAGGGATTGAACCCAGGACCTCGTACATGAGAAGCAGGCACTCAATCTCTGAGCTACACCTGTTCCAAAATGGACTTGTCTCATTTTTATTGTCAGTTTTATGTATACCATGATATACACTGTAATTTACCTAATCTATGGTGGACATTTAGGTTGTATCAGTAATTCAATATGTTATATGTTTCAGCAAACTTTTTTGTATGTATACTTGTGCAATGGTGCAAGTACTGTTTATTGATAGGACAAATCCCTAGAAATATAATTTCTGGGCCTAAGGTTAAGCATATTAAATTTTTGATAGGCATTGCTAAATTTTCCTCCAAATTTATTGTACTAATTTATATGCCTAACTACAAAAAAATGTGTGCTTTTTTATATAAAAATCATTGCCTTACAAATGTTATGCATTTTCAAAGTATTACATCTTATTCTTGGAGATGAAAAATGGTATCTGCATTTATTTAGTATGAGAGTAGTCGATCCTCTTTTCATATGTTTATTGGCTACTTTGGACCTTTCTGTTCAAACTGCTTAATCATGTCCTTTGTCCCTAAACTATTTTTCTTGTGATTTGAAATGACTTCTTTATCATACACTAAATTCCCATGTATGTTTAGGTTTGTTTCTGGACTCTCTATTCTGTCCCAATCATCTGTCTATGCCAGCATTAATATTATACAGTTTTAATGACTAGCTTTATAATACACTATAATGTCTTCATCAACTACTCTTTCTATTTGGAATTTTCTCATGTTTATTTTTTCCAGATGAACGTCAATACTATTTTATCAAATTAAAAAAAGCCTGTTGGTATTTTCCATAATTTAAATTGTATTGTGCTATTAGGTATATCACAAATGACATAATAATGCCTTCTTGTTTAAGAACAAGGTATATTTTTTCATTTATTCAAACAATTTTTGTTTAATAGCATTTTCAGATTTTCTTCTTACAGGTCTTGCACATTTCTTGCTAAATTCATTGTTAGATATTTTACATTTGATTTTGCTCTTGTACAAAGGATTTTTTCCCTCATCCCATTTCACATCTGGTTTGCATATAGAGAAGCTATTGAATTTTGTATATTCTGGAAGAGCTGTAATAAGGGGCATGCATTGAAGAGAAGGAGAGACACGGAGGACAGAATCAGGAGACTTCAGTGTCATGGAAGCCAAGAGAGATACATTTCAAGGAGGGGATCAAATGATGTCAAGGCACGGTCAAGTAGGAGGAAATGAGCTTGTGCTAGAATCTGGTGGAGAGGCTGATACAGCAAAGATGTGACTGATTAGGGATCACGCAGGAAACAATGACTTGCCATTCCTCCTTGCCTTTTGTGTGCTCTTTGTTGTTGCAGTCAGAGAGCCCTCCTCATGCGACGGCAAAATCCAGAAGCACATCCAGATGCTCATGTACATGTGTGCACAGCTGAACTAGGAGCACGGGTACTGGCCACAGAATCTGTGGGGTTCACGTAGGGGCTGATTACCGATGCTTTCATTTACAGTGGGCATGCTGCAAACCCTGAATTGGCATGCGAGGCAAATGAGAGAAAGTTAGCTTTTTTCTGATGCTATAGAGTGGGGAAAACAAGGACATGGATTTGCTTTTCCTGGGAAGTGAGAGCAGTAGATGAATAGCAAAACATTGCTTTTTTTCAAAACTCGTTTCTAGTGAAAATATGTTCAAATGGCACTAGAGTTCCCCAAATGGCCATAAATCCCTGACTTGGCTGAATTCTAGCCTCCCTTTTCCTGCCTGGGCTCAGCAGCCTTGCTGCCAGCCACAAAGGTTCTTTTGGCAGCAGCAGTGAGGAGCAAGAAGAGAAGCAAGGTTGGCTTATGGCGCTGCCTTCTTCCTGTGCTTTCTGTGTGTTCAGCCTCTTGCCTTAACAATATGGGGACTTTGGTTGGCTGTGATGTTAGAATGGAGCAAGCTTTATAAATATAATTCTACCTATGAAAACAACTTTCTAATAACTGAACCCTGAGGACAAGCCAGTGACTAGCCAAGAAAGTTGACTTCCCCACTGGAAGGGCCTGAGATGTTCTGCTTTGAATAAAGGAAGAGCATTAATATGGATATGGAGGGTCAATCCTTTGTTCTTGACTGGAGAATAAAGAGGGAATTTACCCAAGCTTTGTAGGGGAGGCCTTTTGACAAAATGAAACTGACTCTAAAATTCTCAAGGAACAATTCTCAGTTGTCTGAGAAGACATAGGGCACTCAGTTAAATCTGAACTTCAGAAAACAATGAATAAAAATTACTCATATTTTTATTTGCTAACTCTGGCAACACTAAGCAGCTTGTTATTCTAAGATGGAGGTGTTGGTTTAATATTGGAAGCACATGGACTTCACTGGGCTATCCTGTGGATGGAAAGGCCTTGGGAAAGAAGAGTTCATTTCATGGTCCTGAGTTTTTTCTCCTAGACATCTACTGGTTTCCAAATCCTGTTCATTCTTTGCATGCTTTGTCTGTCACATCCATCCTGTCCTATCTATCCCATTATCACCAAGAAGATTCTAATATTAGCATTAATCCAAGATGTTCATGTGATCAGTGACTTACAATTTAGGGAGTGTTTTCCCTTTCTAATAACCCCCCTATTGTTGTCTCTACCTTGACTTCTTTCAACCCTGCCTTCATACCACTCCTCCCTGAGCACAACCATCTGATAAATAATCCCCAAACTTCATTTACATCCTATCATGATGTGCTACCAATGAAACTCACCTACCTGTAGAACTTGAACCATATCTGTATGTGGCCCTAGATTTTCAGCCATGTAATTTTCTCTAGCTCAGTAATATCTGTGAGACTTGTTCCCTGAGTTCCTGGGAGCTGGTCTTTTTTACCCCACCATGGCTCCTTCCTTAAGAAACAGTTGCTGGTTGATTGGTTCCAGTGAATTCTATCAGAATGGGCCAAATTTACCAAGTAGGAAAATTGTTTTGAGCTCAAGATTCTTGTGCTGGAGAGGTTCAGAGTGACAAGAAGCCACTTAATCCTGATTTCACTTATGTGAACCCCTCTCTTACTGCTTGCGGTGTAATGAAAAACTTGGTCTTTGTTCTCAACGCCTGGGGAAGCCACCTCTGAATCATTGGTATTTCCTGTGATAGGAGTGTCTTCTGTTTTTCATGGTAGGTCCAGGACATACCTGATAGTTCATATGCTTAGGAGATGAAAGGGAGACGTCAACCACACCTGCAGTGTTAGGGTGGGGGCTGGTCCCACCAGAAAGACCAACCAGGAGATTAGGGGGTTGGGGCTTTGAGTCAAGTTATATCAGCTTCATTTTCCCGATCTTGGAAGGAAGAGGGGCTGCAGATTTAGCTCAACCACATGGGCATGGATTCCATCAACCTCGCCTATGCAATGAAACCCCATATAAACTTGGGATACTGAGAGTCACCATGAGCTTCCATGATTGAGGAAATACATGACTGCTGTGCCAGGAGGTTGGGGCATCTGACTCCATGTGGAGAGGACATGGAAGCTTGTGCTTGAGACCCTCCCAGACCTTGCCCTCTGCATCTCTTCATTTGGTTCCTTAATTTGTATCCTTTTACCATAATAAAACTGTGATCTTAAGTCTAGTGCTTTCAGTAAGTTCTGTGAGTCATTCTGGCAAATTTTGGGGGGAGGAGGAGGTGGGAATCCCCAAATTTATAGTCTATGGTCAGAAGTGCAGGTGGCCTGGGCTGCCAGACTTGCAACTGGTGCCTGAAGGACAATCTTGTGGAGGAGAGCTCTGAACCTGTGGGATCTGGCCTGATTCTGGATCGAGTTAGAACTGAATTGATTGAAGTTTCTGATATCGATATTGTTGGTGTCAGAAGCTGTTGTAGAAGTTGTAGAAGTGTTCAATAAATAACCTACACACTGCTGTTCCCAGTTCTGCATTTGAACTCCTGATTGAGGTAGCCTGGCTGGCAGAGGCTCCTCTAGCTGCGTAACCAGCGATTGAGGATGGACTCAGTAAATATTGGTGGAACTGAATTGAGAAGTTTGTTCTTCAGGCCACTAAATTTCCAGATTTCTAGGGTGAAACCTATTACATATTTCTCTTTGGAATTTACTGTTACCTCTTTAGGTCTTGTTCAATGGAATAATCTCCTTGGTTGCTCTATTCAACACCGTTTTAGAATCTTGGTAGAAGTGAGAAAGAAAGTTAGGGGCCAAGAATATTATTAATAGAAGTGGTTATAATAACAGTAATAATGATAATAATGTGAAGAGCCCACCGTGTTCCAGGTGGTTTATACACATTTTTCTTTAATTCATATAACGTTGCCAATGGGTGTTTTTGTTACCATTTTACAGATGAGGACACTGAGGCCCAGAATGGCTAAGTGGTTTGTTCATGGGTAAAAGCTAGTTATGTGCTAGAGCTGGTATTTGAATAAATGTTCATCTGGCTGTACAGCCCTAGGTTTATCCAATAAACCAGGTCATGCCTCTCTTCTTGCTGATTGTTGGGGGCTTTTGCTCTGTGCTTTCAGACTCAAGCCTGGTGACTTTCGCTTCCTTTATTCTCCACGCCCACCTTTACTTCCCGGCAGTATATTGAAGGGAGCAATGAGGGCGGAATGCAGCCTGGGCCCCCAGCTGGACGGCATACTGCTCGGAGGGTCACCTGGCTGCCATGACCAGGCGGAGCAGGCAACGGGGCCCAGCTCCCGGGGGTGCCTGGGATGGGGTGGGAGTCCCCAGGCAGGCTTCTCTGAAACCAGACCCTGCCTTGACCCTGGTTAATTACTCTGTAGTTATTAATTCCTGCTGTCAGTGGGTCCTGTGATGCCTGCCACGGCTGCCAGAGCAGGGCTAATCCTGGTGAGCGTGCCCCTGGGTGGGGCAGGATGTCTTACCGAATGATTTTCATGTGATGAAGCTCTGGTGCTGCCGGGCCCGTCTTGGCTTTCCGGCTGCAGTGTTAACAGGCTGCAGCGTTAACAGGCTTTGCTTCTGGGGCATCCTGGAGCTGTGGGAATTGCTCGCCTGGGTCACACACGCCCTGCTGCCAGCCCTGCAGCTTTACCCAGCTGAAGGCCTCCCTCACGCTGGCTTGATAGTGATCAAGCCCTCTCAGTTGGAGCTTGCTACCTGGGAGCTGTCCAGATCAAATGATGAAAACTGGCTAGGGTGTAGTCGTTCCGGTCAATTACCGGCAGCCCACTAAATGAGGATTGGCAAACCCTGGAGCTGCGGAGCGCCATTTCCAAGGCACTTTGGGTTTATTGTTTTTTCCAGCTTCTCTTTTCTTAATCTGCCTTGGCTGTGTTCTTTCCTTTCATGTTGAAATGCATGGAAATGTGAAAGGATGTGGGATCCGTGGCTTCAGATTCACAACGTAGTAACCCACAAGTGGTATGGTATGAGATGCTCTGTGCTCAGAAGGGGGGCTGAACCCTTTAGCTTCTCAGGGAAAGGATGCTCAAATCTGTTGAGAGCCAATGAACTGAACTGCCTGAGGGTCAGAGTGTGACTGGAAACCAGGTGCCTGCAGAGCTCCTCTTGGCCTTGGCTGGAGAAGCTGCTTTCCTCTTCATAGAATCTGAGCATTCAACACTGGGAGAAAGGAGGGCCACATGCTGCCTTTCCAGAAGCTGTTAGAAGTGCTCAGGTTGGACCATCTCAGAAGGTAGCCTGTTTTGCTCATCATTTTGGGGTAGGCTGCCTTCTAGACCTTCTTTCTGGGGAATATGAGGGTTTGCATCTTGAGAATTTCTCTGGTCTGCTAGGTAGGGCCCATTTGTTCCTAAAGGCTTGGATCTTCCACACTAATACGTTAGACCAGTGGTTTTAAAAATGAGTTCCCTTCAGGAGGAGAAGGATGAGGAGAGAGGGTAGGAAACGGACACAGAGAGTTGCCCAGTGAATGGACACAAAAACAGCAAAAACAGGGGGAGGGTAAAAATGGGTAAAAGCAAATAAATAAATAAATAAATCCTTAAAAAAAAGTATAGGGGAGTAAGATAAGGACTATAGTTAGTAGTAAAACTTTGACGATGCTTTTTCATGATTTGTTAACAAATGTTTCACAACAATGCAAAGTATTTGTGGTGGGGTGATGTGTGGGAGCCCTGTATGATGTTATGCATGTTTGTTTTGTAAGTTCACAATGTTTACTGAACACTTATAGTTTATGTATGTTCGTGTATGAATGATATACTTCAATAAATTGTTTTAAAAAAAAAATGGGGTCCCTGAGCAGCAGCATCAACATCACCTGGAAATTTGTTAGAAATGCAAATTTTTAGGCCCTACACTAGACTTGCTGAATCAGAAACTCTGGGGGAGGGGGTAGAGCCCAGCAGGCCGCTTAGCAAGGCTTCCAGGTGATTATAATGCATGCTTAGATTTGAGATCCACTCCTTTGGACCCGTCCTACTCAAGGTGTGGTCTGTGGACCACAGCACAAAGCATCTCCTGGGAGTTTATGAGAAACACATGCTCTCAGGCCCATCTCAGATGTACTGAGTCAGAATCTGCGTTGTAATGAAATCCCTGGGTGAACGGACACTTAAAAGCCTGAGAATCATTGCTTTAGAGCACTGGTCTCAACCTTGGCTGGGCGTTATCCTCACCTGATGCCCAAGCCCCACCATAGACTAATAAGATCAGAATTTCTCTGGGTGATTTCCAGGCACTGGTGTTTATTAGAAGTTTCCTGGGTGATTCTAATATAGTCAAATTGAGAGCAATTGCTTCAGACTACCACAGGCTCCAGAGTCACAGGTTACTACGTCTGTTAAAAAAAAATCATCAGCCCACCATGCAACACCAGAACAAAACAGGTGATGTAAAGCAGACCTTCCCAACAATGGGAAGGGGATGCATTAATGCTCCATGAATGTGTCCCGCAGATGTGGCATTATTGATCCCATCAGCCCTCAGGGGCAGCCTGGGTTGCCATGAGCAACCGTTTACCCCAGGGGTTATTGCAAATATTATCATTTTTATGTGGGCCATGAGAGGAGAAAGGCTGAAATGCACGCTATGGGGAAACTTGGCAAAGTCTGTAATTACTGTGTTGCTGTGATAACTGGTGCTGGGGCATGTGTGAGGGTTGCAGGGAGGAAGCTACTGTAAACCACTAACTTTGGGACTGAGAGGACAAGAACATACCTTCAGGCATTTTAATGACTTCCGAAATTCAAATCCAGACAAATACTTCCTTGGTCATCGTTGCCACTTGGTGTTTCTTTAGCAATCTTGCTATTTAGAGGTTTCCTAGCTGTTTTTGATTATTTCTTACAATAGACTTGTGCCATCCATTGGGTATAGATTATTTTCCCTTCCTTGGAGATGAGGAACTTGAGGCCCAGAGAGCTTGGGATTTCCTTAAGTCCAGTTAAGAAGGGACAGTCAAGGAGAGAAGAGGCATTTCCTTTATGCCTGTTGGAAAAGGTCTAGTGTTGTCACCTTCTCCTTCACAATGGCAAATGCTACCTCTGGGAGGTGGAAACACGGTCTCCTGCTTCCAGGGAGGTGCTTGCTCAGGTGCTTGCTCAGGTGCTCTGTCCAAGGAGCTAGCTGGGGCTTCCTGGGAATGTCCCAGAAAGGCTCTAAAAAGGAACTGTTTGGCTAATTACAAAGCCCAACTGTTGTTTGGCTGGCTTGTGTGTGTTAGCATTTCCCCCTCTTCCACAAGTTTTCATCCTGGTGCTGGATGAACATATTGTAATTATGCTAATCATGCTGGCTGGGCAGCCAGGCTGGGAGGGAGGGGTGCCCCTCTCCCCTAATTGCTTCCCTCTTTTGGAGCAGTTGTTGCTGCCTGAGTCCCCAGACAGGAAGAGCGAGGGCCGTGGGGCAGGCTGCGGGCTTTGCCTGGTTTGCAGGGAGGGAGAGTCAGGGATGGCTGGCCAAGGACCGGCCCACTGGGGAAAAGGGACTTTCTGCTGGACTTGATGGGGACTATGTTCAGGGTTGGCCCTTGGCGAGATGGTGAAAGAGGCAAACTGATATTTGGTGCCCTTCACCCTCTCCTGGGTCTTTCTCTTCTCGTGCTTTTTGTTTTTTCCTGAACCACAGGGCACACAGTGATTTCCTGCTGGGCTTCGCTGGCAGGCAAGTTAATGATACAGATTTTAATACAAATATAAAGACACAGACACAGATATACATCTGTACAGGAGACTTAACATTTGGCTATTAAGGTTAACTTGCTGGGAAGGCCAATGCTTAATTAACTTAAGACCACGGATGAAGGAAATATTTTCAGTCAAGGGGGCCTGTCCAGTATTTTTTATATGATATGGACAATCAGAAGAAAATTATTAACAAATGGCTTCAAAATTCATCTTTAGGAAAGGCCTGACTTTTTTTTTCATGAAAACACTTGGTGGATCTTTCAGGGGTAAAAGATAGGTTGCAGGGAAGTTTCCAGAAGGAGGGGGCAGAAAAAAATGAGGTGCTTAAGAAAATGGACACATTTTGTTGTTGTTGTTTGGGGGCCAAGAAGGAAGGGAAGGAGGAAAAGGAGCAGAGGGGTCATGGAATAGAGTGTCTGAACGGAAGGATTTTTTACACATGGAATTGAAAGCGACTACTGTATTTTAAAGAAGTTTGCATTCACTTGTTCTAAGTCCCATCCATCTTCACAAAGTTGTTAGTGAAGTGTTTCACACAGACTTTGCTGGTCAGAGTGGCTCTGCGTGTTGTGTCCATAGGTGTCCGTCCAGGGGAATGGGCCGACTCCCACATCTGAGCTGATGAGACTGAAAGGAAGATGAAACAGAGAGGCAGGGGGTCTTAGCCAGAGACTGCTAGCCTCTGGGCATCCATACGGACTTTTACAGGGTGTGTAAGGATTGGCCCGGTCAATTTTAACCATATATTTTTTTTAGCCGTATTTTATAGGGCAGCACGGCTCCAGTCATCATTCTAGGTTACTTTGGAGTAACAGCTGAGCAGGCAAATGCTGACACCTGTCTGTCACGTGTTAGAGGTGTGTAATGGCTCTATTTTCCACCTAAATTTAGTTTTGTATGTTTCCATTGGTAGTCTCATCCAGCTGCTGGTCTTTATGGTTTTAAGGACTCCAGGGAAATGCTAAGCTCTGTGTAACCGGTGGATGGGTCTTATTTATCGCCATCATTCTTCTGGAGGATTGTTTGTTCAGTGCTGGTTATGAAACTCAAGATCTGATCCAGAATTTCCTAGTTTCAACTAGAGCAGTTTATGGTTCTGTGAACCAAGTACAGCATGAAGAGAATTAGTTCAATTTAGGTTGTCTATAAGTCAAGGGCCAGATGTGCTAAGACTTGGAAGAGTGAGGGATGCAAGAAATAGAAAACATGCCCCCCGCCCCATAGGGCAGCATTTTTGGGGAGGGGGAGGATGCATCTAATCTGTTATATCCCAGCCTCTCTTTCTCTTTATGTTTTTCTTCTTTAATATTTCCCCTCTTTTCCCTTTGTCTTATTTTTCTCCTTCTTTAGTCCCTTCTCTTTTCCTCTACCTATTTTCATAAAATTTGTCTTCACTCATATTTTCTACAACTAAATATTTCTGCCTTTTTTTCTGCACTTCACTTATTTATTTATTTGATGATCTGAAATTGGCAAACAATAAAAACACCTCTCCAAAGCCTGGTTCCTGAACAATCACCAATGGGTTAAGGAGAACTTCCCTCTCCTCCTACTGTATAACCTTGCTCAGGTATTATGGCTCAAATGGTCCATTATCTGGAAGATCTTCATAATAGCGGGTGTTCTGACCTAACGAAGCAACACGAGCTTTTCCCATAGCCATATACAACAGGCTTAAAAGCACAGGGCGGAATTTCAATCCTAAATCAGAATTATCCTGATCCTTGGCATTTTAAACCAAATTGCTAATACCCAGTGATTTTATTAGAGTATCTGTTGTGGGCATGGGCTTTTTTCAGTTTTAAATGCTAGTTAAAAAGGAAAAATGAAAAGCTCTTTCCTCTGAAAAAGAATTTTGGCAGACAGACAGTAATGACTCTGGAACAGACGGTTTAAATATTATTTACATGTTATTTAAAGTCACAGCATGTGCTGGTGCATATTCCTGCAACGTTAAATAGCTGTTTAACTTGCTATTCTTATCAGATGAGATCAGTTTAACTGGTAAAAGAGAAAAACCATGGGTGAGTTATCACTGGAAAAAGAGTAGCCTGTTACTGTTACTGCAATGTCTATGCAGCCAATGTGAAAAGGAGAGTTGAAAGATGAACCAGGCCACTTGTTTTGCTGGGACAGGTAGCTTGAAGAGGTCACCTGGGCTAGAAAACTCCTGTCCCTCCAATATGTGGTTACCGTCCTGTTCAAATGATTGCTTTCATTTGCCACTTTGTATATAATCATTAACTCCACTGGGGACTACCATTTCCAATAGCTAACAGTCTTTAAAACTTTGAGGATGGAACAGGGAGGTAGTCAAATGGGAACTCAAAAATAATACAAAACATGAAATAATCAGGGCAAATCTCATTCTACCTTCCAAGCATTACTTTATGAAAAACAGCATGGCTGCTCTCACCTGAAAAAGCAAGAGGAAAACTCCTTGCCAAGTTGAGTTATTTCTTGTCACATTTTAGCCAACAATAAATTTGGATGCCTACATGAAAAAAAAGCATGTTTCAAAGATGTATAAATCAGGATAGGTAAGGTACTGCTGTAGTGACAAGTAATCCCAATATCCTACTGGGTTAATGTAGAAACGTTTATTTCTTCTTTACTCAAATTTCACTTTTGAGTCTTTTAGCTCTTCAGGAAGCTCCTTTCCAAAGGATCTAATTTGCTTGCATCTTGTTGCTATGTCATCTGGAGCACCTATCTTCCTTTAGGCCACCAAAACACAGGAAGATCATTGCATACTGGCTCTTAAATGCGTCATTCCAGAAGTGACACACAACACTGCTGTTTGCAGCCTGTAGTTCATAACCAGCCACAGTGTCACAGTGTGCAACCTCCTTCTCCACCTCCACCTCCACCTGCAAGTGAGCCAAGCAATGTGAGGAATGCATGGATAAATGGCGAACGGTAAACATCTTGGCCAAAAAGCACAAAGAGGATTGGACATTTTGTTCAAAGGGTCTCGGGTCTCATTTGTAAATTGCTAACTACTAATATTCGTGCAGTACCAATGTTTTAGAGAAGCTTGCAGAGGGCTGGACTACTGGGAGGGACAATGGTCAAGGCCTGCTCAAAGGTTGAAGAGCTAGAGTGTGAGCTAAGCTTGCTTGGCCTGCTGGGTGTAAGTAGACAGGATTGCGGGAGACCTCCACCAAGGCCTCAGTAGGGGGTCTGGTTGCCCTAGCAGAGGACCATAAATACAGTGAAGGCAGGTGACCTTGGAGGAGTTTGTGGGGGCCCCTTCAGAGACTCCATAATGCCCCGTGGGTACTAAACATTCCTGTAGGTAGTCCTGAACTTTCTGAAGATAGGAGCCATATCTACTAGTTGTTGTGTCTGCTGCAGTGTGAAGCACAGTGTCTTACCCAGAGAATATGAACTGAATCCTAACTACATAAACCAGGCAGCTAGAGTGGGTCAATTAATAGTGCTTCTGTGGTATAAACCAGTGCTTCTCAAACTTTATTTTGCTTACATAGCACCTGGAGAGCTCCTGAAAATTCAGGTTCTGATTCAGTAAGTCTGGGGTGGGGCTGAGATTCTGCATATCTACCTAAATTTCACCCATCATATAAGCGAATGACCCTTCATGCAGATTACAAGTAGGTGCATTAACCTACCACAGGCTCAGTTGTCTGAATGTAATTGAAGACTTTCCTCAAGAGGCTCCACTGTGGGACTCAGTAATGTCAATTTGGTTATTCCTACTGCTCAGTACTAATGGAAATCCTGCATGGGCACTAAGAAACAAGACGCCTTCCTGGGCGGAGCTATTTGTGAATATATGAATTCTCAATACACCTGGTTTTGTTTTCCTCTCCTAAGGAGTCTGACAGGCAGCTAATAGCTCATGAAAAAGCCATATCCAAAATGTACTTTGAAGGAATCAGAAAATGCTGCTTTTGAATGATTTCCTTCCCCTTGCAACTCCTAAATCCAGTCCGGCAAGAGGCCTGGAAGTGAGTGGCTCCTCAAGTACTCAGATGTGTCTGAGCAAACACAAGAGGCAATCAAATTACCCTAACACCAGCCACTTCAGAGCCCTCACTTGGGATGACAGTGTCAGCTTCAAAAGAGGTATTGCAAACCGGAATAATGAAATGTTCCGTTGATTAAGTTCCTGGCCAAAGGGAGGGGATTGTATTAGAAGAGAGAGAAGGTGGGGAATTTTCAGCTTGATTTCTGTGACGCTGATAAGCAGTAATTTTTGCAGAGGGGGGAAAAGTAATCCACTGCAATAAAACCATTTTCATAATTCCATGGGAATGAGTTATTGCTTGAAGGGAAGCCTGGCTCCTAATGGCTGCCCGAGCTTCCATCTCCATCTTTCATGGGTCAGTCCGACGTTTTTATAGTGCTGACACAAGAGAGAGCATTTATGTTGCTTCCATTTTCCATCTGTCAACAGTTAGGGTAAAGCGCCACTACCTCAGGTTCACTTTTGATCTGATTTCTGTGTCAGCTCGGTGCAGGGCTACTGGATACGCCGAGGGAGGAGGGTGACTCTGGAGGCCAGTTGTACCACATTTTGAGACCATTAATGGTTAGAGGGACCGAAAGTAAATTGTTTCTGCATGAATCAGAGGAAAGTGCCATTTTCTTTCCTTTATGGTTCATCAGAACCTTGGCCCCGTGGCACTAGCCTTGATTTCCCTGGGCCTCCTGGAACTTTCTTCAAGTTCCATTGCCAGAAAGTGGATCTTTCCATCTCTCTCTGGCCCTGAGACAGCAACCCAGACTGAATGAGAAGAAAACCCTTATTCTACACCTGTGTGCCTCTAGACTTTGGCCCCTACCAGTGGCGTCCACGTGACTTGCAGTAACACACTCACTTTTCCCATGACTTCACTGCAACTCCTGCAAGCTCTTTTAGGATTGAGAAAATTTATAACGATGAGAGATCTTGGTGTGAGGGTGGCTTGATGTAAGTGAATGGGAGAGACTTGATTCCTCTCACCCTCCTGATGCGTATATGGATTCTGTCAATTTTTGATACAATTGGTCTTGGTGAACAATGATCAATGGGAAAATATATTCTGCATCAAATCACTTACAAAGAATAGTCCTGACAATAATCCTGCAAAAGAGATGGTGTTTTTCCGATGAGAGTACTGGACACTCAGAGCGGTGAAGTAACTTGCTGATTGATGGCTAGTAGATGGTGAAGCTGGGAGTCTATCCCCCCTCGGTGTGACTCCCTCCTAAACCTATGATATTTATAGGCAAAATCACATTAGTTTGTGAGGAGTTAGTATCTAAACTTCCAATTACAAGAAGGAGATTTTCTGAAAGAAATAATGTCAGCTCAAAACATGTCAAGAACATATGTCTTTGCTAACCAGTCAGCATTTATTAGGTACCCATTGTGTGCAAGGTACTGTCCTTGATGCTGTTGGAGGGATATGGGAGGGGTTAACATTGTTTCTGGGATCCAGAAGTGACTTTTTAACATCTTTTACCTCTTTGACAGTTAATTATTTGAGCCACCCAGGTAATACCTGCTAACCCGTGTTGTTGGTTGCCTAAAAGCTTTGAGATCAGAGAATGTGTTTTCTTCTTTATATGTCCCTGGAGTGAGATTCCCAGCATTGTGCCTTGTACAAAGGAAGTACTTGATGCTTGTTTAACTGGTTAATAGATTGACACCGTGTCTGCCTGGATCTGCTTATACTTTAAAAGGCAGGGTGCATTGAGGCTGAGTCAGGGTAGCCACAAATGCACGCACAGAAATGTATGCAGGTAGTACCATCTAATGCAGTGGCAAAAACTATCTGCAAGCTGGTGGAGAAGATTCCAGTGTGAGAGAGAAAGGAGTCTATGGACAAATGCAAATTGAACACAAAATGGATTGAAGGCTGATTTTGAGAACAGCCATGTCTCAGAAGGAGCCCAAGTGCCTCTCGAAACTTCTTGCTCCTAAGGCTCTCATTCAGCTTTAGTTTAGGATGGTCATAACTTAAACTCCAACAGTGGGATGACCATTGATCAATGAAATGAGCTGGCAGTTTCCAGAGAGATTCATGAAATGAAATACCTCAAATTGACCAGCCTGTGAACATTTTTCACAGCCCATCCATCCCTTCTGAGCTATTCAGAGAGCAAAGTAAAAGAAATTAGGACTTTGAAATTGCTGCTTGTCCAGTGGCAACCTCTCTGGGACACTGAACGAGTTGCAATTTATCTAGCTTTCCCGTTTCGAGGACTGGAAACAGCAGCCACACCAACAACACTTAATGAGCTGAGACATGTCAGATGCTGGGGTAGGTCCCTCCATCTCATTTAATTTTCACAATAAACCATGAAGGTAGCAATTGTTTTCCTTATTTTCTAGATGAGGAGACAGAGGTTCAGAGAGGAAAGCACATTGCCCAGAGTCACCCAGCTGGTAGGTGGCAGAAGAAGGATTTGGGTCTTGGTTTATTCGATCCATAGCCATCCTCTTAAATATTATATAAGATGTCTTTTCTTTTTTCACACATCTCTCTTTAAAGAGAAGCTGCTCCTTTTCAGAATGGAATTTGAAGAGAACGGGTTAGATCCTGATCTATTAAGTGGTACATCCTTGAGACTTGGGAGATAGGAAATATAAAAATCATTTTCTGCTATTTCTATTTTGTAGCCATTTCAAATATTGAAGATGCATGAAACTTCAGTTGGAGCTGTTTTGTTGGAAAACTCCATTCCTTTCTGAGACCTAGCACTGGTGGGATTTAAATTCCTTTCAGGGACTGGGCTGCCCAGGTTTCCTGCCTAGGCTTCCAGGAGAAGGGCAGAAAAACTGGTAAAGTCTGAAGGAGAAATGAAGGTAAGAGGAGAGCAAGATAGGTGTGGTTCAACACGTTTCAGACATTTGAAAAACATCCAGATGTAACTGTTAAACTAGAAGATGAAAGAACAGGATTGACCCTTTGAGGGGAAGTCAGGATGTGGCGAAACAAGTATAAGGACAGGTGTGAGAATAAATGAGATCACTAAAGGACCTGACATAGAGAGGGAAGGAGGAAAATCAAGGGAGCAATCTTAGGAAGAAGAGGAATCCATAAGAAAGTGATGGTCTTCAAAGCTAGGAGAAGAGAAATCATGCAGGATAATTGTTAAAAGGGGAATTTGCGATAGAGTGTCAATGGCGGTACACCTCTCCTGCCATTTGGCTGTGACCATGGGCTTGCCCTGGCCCATCCACCTGAAAATTGTTCATGGCCTAGCCTCCTTACCCCATGCGCAGGGCCAAAGTGGTGCACAGATACCACCGGCCCACCCTGTCGGTACCTGATATTCCACCAAAACCTGGAGAGCTCAAAACAGAGCTTTTGGGACTAAAAGGGATTCAACATGATTGTTTTCAACAGTAGAAACCTCAAAATAGAGCTAAGAAATCTGTGGATAATATTATGAATCTTAAATATGTATTTTTTAAAAAATTATTGGAAAATCAAGTTACTTGCCCTTAAGCGCCTAATATAATGTTTACTGCTAGAGGAGGTGCACAGTAGATATTAATGGGTACATTGAGATTTAACTATTATTTGGCTAATATTTCTTGAAACTTACAAAAGCTTATGTCATCAGTGTCTTTTTAATTAATTAATTAATTAATTTCTCCCCACCCCCTACTTGTTTTGCTTTTGCTGTCTGCTCTCTGTGTGTTCTTCCCTGCTTGTCTTCTTCTCTTTAGGCGGCACTGGGAACTGATCCTGGGACCTTCCAGAAGGGAGAGAGGCGCTCAATCTCTTGCGCCACTTCAGCTCCCTGGTCTGCTGCGTCTCTTATTGTCTCCCCTCTGTGTCTCTTTTGGTTGCATCATCTTGCTGCACCAGCTTTCCGCGCAGGCCAGCAATCCTGCACAGGCCAGCACTCCGCGTGGGCCAGCTCTCTGCTCGGTCCAGCTCGCTGTGTGGGCCAGCTTGCCTTTCACCAGGAGGCCCCGGGAATCAAACCCTGGACCTCCTATATGGTAGATGGGAGCCCAATTGCTTGAGCCACATCTGTTTCCCTCATCTGCTTCTTGAATGTGGTTTGGAAGATAGTCTTGAATATTATGTGAGATAAAGTGTTTACAAGGTCTTCTGCCATTATAATTTTGGTTTATTTCTCTGAATAAGCTTCGGATATAATGGCAAATGGAAATTATCAATTAACTGTAGTAAATGTGACATTGGAAATGAAAAAAAAAGGGGAGGGACTTGAGCATCCCTGAACATACACGTGTTCATATGACCCCGAGGACCTCTTCCTAGGCGTATGGTTCCCAGAAATGGGTAGATATGGGATCCATAGGACACATGCATGGATATTCATGGCGCTTTTATTCTCAATAGCCAAATGGTCATAAACAGTAGACTAAATAATAAGTTTTAGCATATTCCCACAATTAAAAAGAGTAAAAAATGGATCTACTGTAAGTGCAACAACATGGATTAATCTCACAGGAATAATGTTGAGTGAAAGATTTTTTAAAAAAAGAATTTATAGTGGCAGTAAAAATTGAAGAAGATTGATTTTTTCCCCCATGCTTTAGGAGACATTTGGGATTTTAATCCTTCCTTATAGAATATCTATAACAAGTCTATCTTGACAACTGCTTTGGAGGTATATTTTTGAACCTTGATAGAATACAAAATTGGCTTATTTCATTTAGTTCTTCTTGTTTCCTGAGCCACTGGAATGCATGCAAGTGTTGATGTTATAGACATTTTACACAGGTCAGGGCCTGGCTCTGGCTCTTTGGACCAGGCCATTAAGACAAGCACCTTCCTGCTGAGGGCTCATCAGACTTCTTGATTGCCCATTATGATTTAGTGCTTGGCTTCTACTTTTTAGTTTGACTTTCATGTTTAGCCCAAATTAGTCATTCTTTGTGGAAGATTCCAAATGTAATACAGAAAGAGACTCCTTAGTAGTACAGAAATAGGATTTTTTTTTTAAAGCAATATTTTGTAGTTTTCCTTGTACAAGTCCTTTACGTCCTTGGTTACATTTATTCCTAGATATTTGGTTCTTTTAGTTACTATTATAAATGGATTTTTCCCCCCTTGGTTTCCCCTCAGATTGATCATTGCTAGTGTATAGAAACACTACTGATTTTTGTGTGTTGCTCTTGTATCCTGCCACTTTGCTGAACTTGTTTATTAGCTCTAGTAGCTTAGTTGTAGATTTTTTGGGACCTTCATCCAAAAAAGGTCAGGATCATGTCATCCACAAATAGTTAAAGTTTTATTTCTTCCTTTCCAGTTTGGAGGCCTTTTATTTCTTTTTCTTGCCCAACTGCTCTGGCTAGGACTTCTGGCACAATGTTGAATAACAGTGGTGACGGGGCATTCTTGTCTTGTTCCAGATCTTAGAGGGAAAGCTTTCAGTCTTTCACCATTGAGTATGATGTTAGCTTGGGTTTTTATATATGTCCCTTATCATATTGAGGAAATTTCCTTTTATTCCTATGTTTTGAAATGTTTTTATCAAGAAAGGATGCTGGGTGTTGTCAAATATCTTTTCTGCATCAATCAAGATGATCATGTGGTTTTCCCCCTTCATTTTGTTAATGTGATATTTTACATTATTTGATTTTCTTGTGTTGAACCACCCTTGCATATCTAGGATAAAATCCACTTGATCATGGTGTATGAATCTTTTGATGTGCTGTTGGATTAGATTTGCATGTATTTTGTTGAGGAATTTTACATCTATATTCATAAGAGAAATTGGTCTGTAGTTTTCTTTTTTTTTTGTAATATCTTTATCTGGCTTTGGTATGAGAGTGACTTTGGCCTCATAGAATGAGTTAGGCAGTGTTCCCTCCTTTTCAATTTTTTGGAAGTGTTTGAGCAGGATTGGTATTCATTCTTCTTGGAATGATTGGCAGAATTCACCTGTGAAGCCATCCGGTCCTGGGCTTTTCTTTGTTGGGAGGTGTTTGATGACTGATTCAATCTCTTGTAATTGGTCTGTTGAGATCTTCTATTTCTTCTAGAGTCTGTATAGGTTCATGTGTTTCTAGGAATTTGTCCATTTCATCTAGGTTTTCTAATTTGTACAATAGTACATAGTATCCTCTTATGATCCTTTTTATTTCTGTGCTATTAGTACTACTGCCCCCCCTTTCATTTCTGATTTTATTTATTTGCATCTTCACTTTTTTTTTCTTTGTCAGTCTTGCTAACCGTTTGTCAATTTTATTGATTTTCTCAAAGAAATAACTTTTGTTAATTCTCTCTATTGTTTTTCATTCTCTATAACATTTATTTCTGCTCTAGCCTTTTTTTATTTCTTTCTTTCTCTTTGTTTTAGAATTAGTTTTCTGTTCTTTTTCTAGTTCCTTCAGGCTTGCAGTTAGGTCTTTGATTTTAGCTCTTTCTTCTTTCTAAATGTCAGCATTTAGGGCTATAAATTTCCTGCTCAGTATTGCCTTCACTGCATCCCAAAGTTTTGATATGTTGTGTTCTCATTTTAATTCATCTCAATATATTTACTGACTTGCCTTGCAATTTCTTCTTTGACCCACTGATTGTTTAAGAGTGTATTATTTAACTTCTATATATTTGTGTCTTTTCCAGTTTTCTGCCTGTTATTGATTTTCTACTTCATTCAAGTGAGGTCAAAGAAGATGCTTCGTATAACTTCAATCTTTTTAAATTTATTGAGACTTCTTTTGTGACCCAACATGTGTTCTATCTTGGAGAATGATCCATGTACACTTGAGAAGAATGTGTATTCTTCTGTTTTGGAATGCAATGTTCTGTATATGTCTGTTAGGTCTAGTTCATTTTGTCATATTAATCAAGTTCTCTGTTTCCTTATTGATCTTCTGTCTAGATATTCTGTTGATGAGAGTGGTCTATTGAAGTCTCCAACTATTATTGTAGAGGTGTCTATTTCTCCCTTCAGTTTTGCCAGTGTTTGCCTCATGTATTTTGGGACACTATGGTTATATGCATAAATATTTATGATTGTTATTTCTTGCTCTTTTTATTAATATATAGATACTTCTTTGTATCTGTTTTAGTTTTCCAAGGGGCTGCAGGTGCAAAGTACCAGAAATGTGTTGGCTTTTATAAAGGGTATTTATTTGGGGTAAAATCTTACAGTTCCAAGGCCATGAAAAGTCCATCTCAAGATACCATAAAAAGTCCTTTCTCACCCAAGTCAGTTGCCATTTGTTGAAGCAAGATGATGGGCTACCTCTGCCTGGTCTCTGCCTTCCCCTCCAGGCTATACCATCTCCTGGAGCTCAGCTGAGGGCAACCAGACATATGGCTTGTTTCTTACTGGGCCTCTTCTCTCAGGCTTGGCTACTCCACTTTCTTCCTGATTTTCAGCTGCAAGCTATCAGACAAATGGCTTATGTCTTCATGGGGCCTCAACTCCTTGAGCCTCTCCTTTCTGTCACATGGCAGCATCAAATATGGCAGAGCTCTCTTTTCTAGTGTGTCTCTGTTTTTTATTGGATCCAGCAAGAGGGCAAAGACTCAACCTAAATTATGCCTCACTGAGGTAGTCCAATTGAAAAAAGGTCTCACACTCACAGGAGTAGACCAGCCCACAAACATAATCTTTCTGTTTTGGGGATTCATAAAATAATTTCAAACTGCCACTGTATCTTATAACAGCTTTTAACTTAATGTCTATTTTGTCTGATATTAGTATAGCTACCCCAGCTCTTTTTTGGTAATTATTTAAACAATATCTTTTTCCATCCTTTCACTTTCCACATATTTGTGTCTTTGGGTCTAAGGTGAGTCTCTCGTAAACAACATACAAAGAAACCTTCCTTCCCTCTGTTCCTTATCTTGATCTGTGCTCTTTGTTTTTATTTTGCCTCTATAGTTTTTTACACTCCTTTCCTTGTCTCTAGGTGCTTTGACCTAGAAGGCACATTTTGGGAGTAGGGTCCCCCCAGAAAGGATATTCCCAAATCAGTATTTCCCAGCCAAAACAGGGCCAGGACCCACAAAGAGTGCACAGACTGGCTCCAAAGTACCCTGGGGAGGGGATCAAGAAGGACACCAAAAGCCTCTTTGACAGCTCCCCAAAGCTATGCTTTCCTGGCCTGCCCAGCAAATGCATCCCTTCAGTTAACTGTCCTCCACAGCCTGGAGGAAGCTCTTCATCTTTAAGTCACTGCCTCCACTCCTGTCTGGGGTGGGGCTGAAACAATGGCTGCCTCAACCTTTATCCAGGGTATGTTGAAACAGTAGCTTGGAGCTGGGACCCAGTGATCTGAATTTGCTAATCAAAAGACGTGATTAGTGATTGACAATGCCTTTTCTCCCCCATTCTCAGGGAAGAGGATTTTTATGTCCCTTACTGTCACCAGTGAGTTAGGGACTGGACCCCAAGGCAGCCTGCCACAAGAGTGATGGATAGGTGCTGGCAGTTGCTGCACAGAAAGAGCAACTCACTGTTTTTTATTGTAATTTATCAGCTTCTCCCTCCCATTCTTCCCTGGTTACTGTACAGTGTTCTTCTTACCTCTGGAGCCACAGAACAGTTGTTTCAGACAGTTCCTCCCTGTTTAATAGCTCTTTTAACACCAAAAGTCCTGAAGTTCCCTACTCCTCCATTTTCCCCAGAAGTTCTTGTTGTTATTGTTGAATATGAATTTGGTGAATATGTTTATCTTAGATGCCCCAGGAAGTAATGAGCACTAATTTAGGGATCTTTTTTGATGTGGCTTGATTATGAGTCATGACTTTAAAAATTAACATAGAATTTTTTCTCTCTCTCACTCTCTCTGTTTCTTTCTCTCTCGTGTAGCACAGAGACATCAAAGCTGCAGATCTTTTTCTTTTGCTTCTAACAAGGCAGACTCCAGAGGGTTAATTAATGCCAGCTATCATGTGACATAGATTGAGCCAGCTGAGTGCATTAACACATGATGAACACATCAGCCTTTGCGGAGTGTGAAAAGCAAAGGCACATCCTTCTGCAGATGAGAGTGAGGCAGCTGGGAATCAGGGACAGTGTGAAGCAGAAGAAAAACTCCTAATGCCCCTTTTGAGAGAGTAGCTGGTGGAAAAATTTGGAGGCTGGGGTGGAGAAACTCTGCAGGATGGGGTTACTAATAAGAGGCTAAAAGCCATGGTCTGAGAGATGAGAATGGTAAAGTCTACAAAACATTTGAAGAAAAGTAACAGCCCCAGTTGAATAAGAATGAAAACTCAGGCAGTGTCCACCTGTCATCAAGACTTTGAAGTATAAAGCAGAATTCAATCTTCTCTGCCTGGAGAAGTAACTAAGAATTTATAAAACAATGATTTCCAATCACCCATGCATTTTGTGTTGGGGTGGGGATGGGTAAATCATCAGAGGGATTGAATTGCTTATTTCTCAATCATTCATTTCAATTAAGTGGAATTAATTCAGTGGAAACAGTCTTTTTGTAAATGATTATTTTACTCTTTATTGTGAAGATTTAAAAACATATGCTGTAGTGGAGAGAATATTATGAACCCCTCAGTATCCATTACTTTAATAATTATAGTTTGTCATTCTTGATACATAACCATTTTTGGAAGATCAGTTCAGTGGAATTTTAGTTTTTTTGTTTTTTTTTTTTTTGTATTGCAGAAGAACTAGGGAGATTATCATTTTAGCTGAGAATGAGAAACTGAGAGTGAAATAAATAAATCTGTAATTGTGGAATTGCAGGTGTCAGGCAGCAGGTTGGAGAATTATTTCTTCAGGGTGCTGGGCCTGGGATCCCCAAATCACTCAACAGCATGTTGGCGATGGTGGCCCAGCTTTCCTTTGAAGTTCCTGGGCCCCGTGGGCCCCTCTGAAGGCTGGCCAGCCTTGTGCTTGTGCCTTCAGGGGCCTTCTCCAGGGGTAAGGCCAGCAGCTTGTGGCTGTGTGACTGCTGGGGTTTGGGAGACAAATGCACAGCTCTTCACTTTATTTTCACTCCCTCCTGTTCTTTCTCTTGCAAGAGCTGTCCACCCTCTATTGCCTCCTGGAATGAGTATTAATGGAATCCTCTTCACTTTTTCTGAACTCTTGGTTTTTCCTCTTAGTTCCTGATTATTTTAATTTTGCCAGCCCCTTTTTCATGTCCTTTGCCTGCTGGCCATTGATTTACAATCCAGCCTTTCTCCTACTCAGATCCTTCGTTTTCATTCTTATCATGTGTTCTCTTTCTCTCCCTTTTTTGAGCTTGCACAGACTGGAGCAAATTAAAATATATTTTTCAAATTTTACTGGCCCAATTATTCTATTTTAAATGAAGCTACAGCAGCAATCACACTGATCTCTGAAACCCAGACAATCTGAGGACAGAATAAAAACACCAGCTTTTCTCTTGCCTTCCCAGCCACTTTCTTTGACATGAGTTTATCTCAGAGAACATTATGGGTTTAAGCATGTTGTAAGTCATATTAAAATGTTTTTGTCTTTTTCTCCAATGTAAAAAATGTGAACTACTAATATTTTTGTGCTGATCAGCTACACTTTTGACTGATGTTTTTCTGAAAAGTTGGTATCCCTGTAATTCATCTATGGGAATACAAAAAGGAAGAATGAAAGTATTATGCAAGTATTAAACCATAATATTGTCATATGGTTTATTTCTAATAGCTTAATTTAATTCTCATCTTCTCCGTTAAGATTTTCCCAGTCTCCTTTGCCAGAAGAGTCATATTTCCATCTCTCCATCTTTTCATGCATTTGTCTATCTCCATCTATCCATTCATCTATGCATCCATGCATCCATGCATCCATCCATCCAACCACCCATCTACCCACCAACCTACCTGGTGCTTACTCTTTGCAAGGCACTGGGCTAAGCTGGATAAATATTGGTCATACAAAGAGCAATTTAGTTCCTGTCCTTAAAGGGGATCACAATTTGGTAGGAGAGAGCTTAGTAATAATAACAACAACTAACATTTATTGAGCTCTGACTGTGTGCCAGACATTGCAATAAACATTTAAAATACATTATCTCATTTAATCCTCAGAGAAACCCTGTGAAGGACCATTTTTAATTAATTAGTTAATTAATTAATTTATTTTAGGAGGTACAGGGGATTGAAACCAGGACCTCTTACATGGGAGGCAGGTGCTCAACCGCTGAGCTACATCTGCTCCCCAATGAGAGTTTTTTGTTTTGTTTTGTTTTTTTCATTTATTTGTTTGTTTTTCAAAGATATTAGGAATCAAACCTGGGACCTCGTATGTGAGAAGCAGGTGCTCAAAAACTTGAGCTGCATCCGCTCCCTTAAGTACCATTTTAAAGATGAGGAAAATGAGTCCTGGCTAGAAATATTGAACATGAGGGCTGGTTTGACTTTGGAAGTGCTAATGTAAAGCCCACAAACTTTAAATCTGATGTGCTCAGACTTACAAAACCTCAAGTGCTTATGTGTGTTATTCCTACAAACTTTTACTCTTCTTCTACCAGTAAGATATAGGAAAGGCTTTGGGGGTCACCGTTTGATGTGCAGACAGTCAACTGTCCCCTTGAGGACATCTGCAATGAAAGATCAAGCAGGGACTCTACTACTCATTGTCACTCAGTAGATGAATTCAAGAATGGGAGGGAACCTATCTCCATGTACCTGGGAAGAACGTTCTCCTCTGTTGCTCCCTCATTGTTCTGACTTCTGTGGTATTTTAATAATGTGACTTTTTTGCATCCCAATTTGAAGATTTTCTTGACTTATCATCTGTGAGTTACAGTGATGGCAGGTGCAAGGGCAACCGCAGCTTTGAAAACACGAAGAAGATAAGTAACTTGCCCAAGGCTGCAGAGCTAGGAAGTGTCAGAGTAAGTCTGAACCCAGGTTGCCTGTCTCCTGCTCCACTTGGTGCTTAAGGGCTATGAGCTGGTACACAGAGCAGATGCTTGGAGCCAGGCTGACCTTGGCATCCGTGTCCCCTCTGGTACTTGCCAATGTCATCATTTTGGGCAAGTTAGGCTTCAACAAAGCAGATTCCCTGGTCACCATCTTCAGTGAATGAAGCCTGATCATCTTTACTCCCTTCCAGGTGATTTGTATGTCAGAGGCACTAAACAGTGTATCATTTTCTCCAATGGTCGTGTCCTCTATAGGCTTGCCAGATAAATAGAGGACGCCCAGTTAAATTTGAATTTCAGATTAAAAAAGAACAGTTTTTTAGTCTGTCCCAAAAACTGCATGGGGTCTACTTATGCTAAAAATTATTTACTAAATCTGGCAACACCTTGGCCCATAACGGTGCAGGCCTGTTTTAAGTCCTTTCTAATACCCTCTGAGATGCAGGGGGTCCTCTTATGGATGACTTTCCCCATAGTAACAAACACTATTTGTGAAAAAAAATGAGGTTCCTAAGCTTTAATTTCTGCCATCACAGACATTATTTTGCATTATCAAAATATGAAGGTGAATTTAGGTGCTGTGGTGGAAAAGATTCTTTCTTTGAGAATTTCTGGCTCTTGAGGTTTCATCCTGTTGGCGACAACCTGAGACAAAGTCCTGCCACCCATAGCTACTCTCCACCACCCACCACCAGCTTCCGTTTCCCCAAGTATGTGTCCCTGTGAATCCTCAGCCCTCTCCTCTTATTTTTTTTTATGATCTGCAAAAGGCTGAAAAGATGAAAAATTGCTCTGAGCTTAATCGAAAGTCTAATAATAATGAGTACTGCAGCAGGCTTGTGAGGAAGGCAGATCAGACCCACTTAACCAAAATGGTCCTACAAAGTAATGAAGACTCAAGTGGTCCTTATTAGAGATCAGGCTGTGAATCAGGACTCATCTAACATTCTGATTGCTGAAGGAAATCAGTAATTGATGCGACAGAATGGCCATTATTATTATTATTACTTATTTTTTTATCCAGACGTAGCAGCTGGAAGCCCGCCCCAGCCTCCTGGGGTATACCAGGTGTGCAGGGTGAGGGCTGCCCTTCCATTAAACCTGCAAATGGGGACTCTAATAAATTTTGCATTGAAATAAGTAATGACCACATTTAACGACCAGTTTGTCTGAGTGTTAACAGCTTGTGAGCCAACAAACTGGCCATTAACAGGTGATAACTTCTGCTTTCTAGTTTAAACAATCCCTTCTCATCCCTCTCCTGTTTGTGTTGTGGACTCATGCGGATTGCTTTTCATTTTTCTTGTGATAGGCGGCTCTTATTAATCAGTTAGATACTCTGCTAATGGTTCATTTCTTACAGGCTTATTTCTTATGTAGTCCATGGATGAATAGATTTTTTAAATCCTTTTTTTTCCCCCCACTGAAAGATGAATGTTACCTGGCATAGCTTGGTCCTGGAATGAATTAGGTGAAATATCCTGGAGAAAAATTCACTCTTGAAACATGAAATCTCCTACACTGGAGAAGGAATGCAAATATGTTGGAAATATCACAGGGCTTATGTCCATCTCAGGAATGTGGCAAAGGTTATCTTGTCTGTGCTAGAAATGAACAGACATTTCTATTTGAAGAATGTGTGATGGACCCACCATTTATCCAACACGTATTGGGACTGGGCCTGCTCAAGAAATCCTCCTCTTGCAGTCTCCCTTGTTTTGTTTTCCTCGCTTTTGCCAGATTATTAGCTAGTACAAAGGTCACAGTCTTTCCTCCACCAGCTTGCCCTTGGGAGGTGGGGTTGGAGTGATGGTGTAGGTTTGAGCCTTTGGTCTTATTAGCACCACGTGTCACGATATGCACTTCCTTAGAAAACAAAAAGTCTGTGTTCTACCGGATGGAAACCACCTTCATCATTAGGACGTGCATACATGGAGGATACCCTGGATTATGCACTGTTGCCTCAAAGGATTTGTGGTGAAGATCCCCCTCCGTTTTTAAAAAATGTCTAATGCATTGCAGACTGATATTTTTGTAAAATACAAAATCACATGCTTGGGGATCCTGGCAATGTCAAAATGCTATGCAAGTTTCTAAATGCTTCCTCTCACTTTCTGTACTTATCACAGTAACAAAGAGTATGCAAACCAGTTTCTGTCCGAGGACCACACTTTGGGCAGCTCTGCTCTCACGAGCTTGGGTCTTTCCTTCTTATAGGTAGGAGAGTTTGTGAGAGGAAACTGTGTCTCAGCCACTCCTTGCAATGTTCATGTTTTGGGAAGCCCTTAATGGGGGAAGGGTGGCCAATGACAGATGGGTTTCTAGACAAGGGACATTTACTTCAGTTCCCAGTATTTTTAACACAATCATCTATGATATTTGGCTGACATGAAGGTAGCAGCTTAGTTATCAAAGCAATTTTCCCTTCAGGGTTTATTTCAGACCAGCGTGGCCAGAGCAATTACCTTGATTAATCAAAAGCCCAGGAGCAGAGACAGAGTGCCTTGACTGGTAATGGAGGTGGGGTTTGGAGAGGAAAGGTAAGAGTGGGCTGGGCCCTCTTGCCCATGGAGGTAATTCACAAATGTGGGTTCTTTATGAGGTTCTGTGTATTCTATAAGCATTAGAATTTTAAAACTTAATGTAACTTGTAGGGATGATGGGAACAATCTGTAAAATGGCATTCAAAGGCAAATTGAAGTTTTGTTTTTTTTCCTTGCAGATGCTGTCAAGTTTAATTTTATTAGTCAGCAAATTTCTTGTTTATAGTCATTTTCAGTTTGCCACAGCAACTGAAATAAAAATGCACTGTTTAAAATTATGAGTGGGGTCTGGCCTTCTAATTCATTTCTCTTAAAGGTCATTTACATATTGCTCAAATCACATTGAAAAGCAAAGCTATTAAAGTGAAAAGTGTACATCTATTTCATGAAAACCTTGCTATTGTTTAATAGCTAGCAATAAGAATATGAATAACAACTTTACTTTCGGTAAGGAGGTCTGCTGAATTTGAACTAAAAAGCCCCTGCCTTCTAATTCTAGCACCTTATCTCTTAGGGTTCCTGCTCCTTGCTCATTCTCTTCCTGTTGACATATTGGAGGTCTCTAGAGTTTGGTCTATCCCTTCATCAACATTTACAGAACACTTACCATTGTGAAGCAAGGTGGTGGGGGTTCTGAGAATCCAAAGCCACTTACAATGGGCTGGGGACACACAGGCAGCCTGACATTCAAGAGAGGCCAGGTAAACACTGTGGGGAAGCAGATGGGAGATCATCACTTCCGGACGATAGCCCTATGTGGAGGTGGAGGCTTGGCTAGGGGAGGGGTGATATTCTAGGGCAGAAGTCAGCAAACTTTTTCTATAAAGGACCAGAGAGTAAATATTTTAAGCTTTACAGGCCAGATGGCCTTGTTTGTGACTACTTAGCTCTGTCGCTGTAAAGTGAAAGCAGCCACAGATAATACATAAACAAATGGGCGTGCCTGTGTCCCAATAACATTTTATTTATGAAAACAGGTGGTGGGCCAGATTTGGCCCATAGACTGCAGTTTGTCAATCCTTATTCTAGACATAGAAAAGAGGATAAAAATTAGGTTGACTATGGGAGTGAAACTGTGTGTGTGGTCAAGGGGACAATGGAGGCAGCCAAGTGTTGAGAGTAATTCTGAAGTGCAAATAGCCAAGGTATGATAGGGCAGAAGGTATTTTTAGGGAAATAAGGGAAAGAAAAACCTGGAAAGAAATGTTTGTGTCAGTTCTAGAGAAGTATGGATGCTAGACTGAGTAATTTGGACCTTATCTTGAGGTTAATGGAAAAAAACACACTGTATTGGTCAGCCCAGGCCAGGTTATACTGCAGTGAAAACAAAACAAAATACAAAGCCTAGCATTTTCAGAGTCCTTTCAAATAAAGGTTTACCCCCAGCACACACCAAGTCTAATGTTGGGGAACAAGAGGGAGAGGTTGAAAACTCAAGAGAGAATGGGCAGGAGGTAGAGGTAGAGGTAAAGATGGAACAGGCAATAGAGAGACTCCAGGACATAGGTAGGGGGTAGGCGATACAAAGCAGGAGGCATGTGGTGTCCTTTGGCATAGATGAGGGAGCAGAAGCAAGACAACTTGAGGTAGGGAGAAAGAAAATGATAGAGTACAGGGCTAGGAAGGACCTAGAGATGATGTAGTGAAACACCTTTATTTCCCAGAATATACACAGGTCCAGAGCTGAAGTCACTCTCTAGGAAGGACCAGAGCTGAGACCAGGAACAGGTATCCTCATGACTCCTGTTATGGTCCTTTCTTCACCGTCCTAAGCACCAAGTCATTTGCAGAGAGTAAGGGTCCTGTGGGTGAAGACTCTGGATAGTGGTGGGAATGCTGGTGGACACCCTCCTTCCCGGTGATCCCTGTGCCAGCAGCAGAACAGAATGGAGTCTTAGTCTGTCTTAGAACAGATCTTCCTTAGGGCCACAGAACACACTCAATGCAACAGCCTCAACAAAGTGAGTTGTCGCATGAGAAACACACTGGATTTCGGAGAAAGTACTCTGGGGAGAACAAACTGGGTCCTGGTTCCTAGGATACTGTTTGAGATGATTTCAAAGTGTATGACTGTTTAAATGCCATTGACGTGAGTCTAAGCACCATCTAAAGAAGTTCACCAACAAAGATAAAGCCTAGCAACTTTCCAGACTCTAGCAGGGGTGGAGGTCAAGGCAGCAAAGAGGTGGAAGGGCTCTTAAAATTTTTTTGTAAGGGTCTGGAATTTAACTTATGCCATTAACTATTGGGCATAAAAAAGGGGCCTTTATTTTTGCAAGGGGATTTATGGCCTTTTACATGTTTATTTTTTCTTCACTATTGGACATCCAAGGAAGAAAGAACACAAGGGTCAGAGACTCCCCCTGTCCAGCGATAGGCCACCTCTCCCCATGTTCCCGAGCTTGAGGTGTTCCCTGGGATAGAGTGCTGGGGGGAGGGCATGAGTTCTCTGACCTGGTCTGAGAGTTCACCTCATTTCTCATCTAGGAGTCAACTCTTCATCTTCATTCCCATCCCATTCAACTTGGCCCCCCTCTCCACCCCTGCCCACTGTCACTCAGACACGCTCACTCATAATTGCATGTCATTTACTGTGTCAGGCTCTCTGCCTGGTCTGTAAGAAATACAGATACAATGGCTGCCCTCACAGAGTTTAGCTAGTGGGTGGGGAACCTTTTTATATACCCAAAGAATTAAATAAATGCTTTAGCTAAATTAATTCAAGGCAGTTTTGAGAGCCATCAGTGGCTTATAGGTCATTAAAAATTTAAGGATTCAGAGCGAGAAATCCCTGGGCTGGAGTATCATGGGAAGGCTTCTTAGTGGAAGTGGTAGGATGTGGCCAGGCCTTGAAGGGTGGGCAGAATTTGGATGCGGAAGCCTCTCCAGGTGAGGGAGCACTTACCCTCATACACACGTATATTTAATCCTGTGATGCATGTTTAAGCAGATGTAGTGTATAAGGGGACATCGATCTGTTTTGATTCCCAAGGCAAATGAGCTTGTGTGGACAGCATGGGGCCTCATTAACTGCTTGGTGAATTTAGTACAGGCAGTTTCTGAGAGACTGGAACGCTGAGCCAGGCGACACTGAAAGATCACTCTATCAATATTTAGTGAGAGACTTCTGAGGATTCTACTAAGGAGATTGTTTTGTTTCCAAGAGGCTGGCTTAACAACAGGAATTTATTGGCTCACAGTGTTAGAGGCCAGAAGGCTTGCTTACTTCCAGGGTGAATCATTTCTGACTGGCAATCTTTGGGGTTCCTTGGCTTTTCCATCACATGGCAATGCACATGGCAGTGTCTTCTCCTTTCTCTTCTGGTTCCTTTGACTTCCAGTTTCTGACTGCTTCCCATGGCTTCTCCCTCCATCTCACTTTCACTCTGTTTTTAAAGGACTCCAGTAATCTAGGTTAAAACCCAACCTGAGCTGGACTGTGGTTAACAGTCCAAATATGAGAGTGTTCCTCATGAACTATAACAAATGCATAATACTAATACAAGGTGTTAACAATAGGGGGGTGTATGGTAAAAATATACCAAGTGTACACTACGGACCACAGTTAGTGGTAATAGTCTGATGATGTTCTTTCATAATCTGTAACAAATGTTCCACAACACTGTAAGATGTTGGTGGAGGGGTGATGTATGGGAATTCTGCACATTATACATGATTGCTTTGTAAAATCACAACTTCTCTGAAAAACAAACAAACAAACAAACAAAAAAACAACCCTACAAAAAACCCAACCTGATTCATTTGGGCACATCTTAACATATTGAAGAGATCTTATTTACAATGAGTCCACACCCACCAGAATGTGGGCCAAGACCAAGATCATGTCCAAACTGGGGTACACAATTCAACACAGCACAGAGATGCTGTAGGAGATACAGGGAGAAAGAAGATGTCTCTGCCCTCCAGGAGCATACAGTCGATGATGGGAGATGGACATGAGCAGAAATTGAACAGTTCAAGGCTCTTGGAGGATCAATATAAGTAAGTGGTATACCACTTGGTAGCAGACTCTGGAGGACTATGGCAGGGGGAATGGGGTATTGATTATATAAGCATGATTTTTTTTTTAAGTTAAATTCTTGGTTTTTTTTTCTTGGAAAAGTTGAAAAAATGATAAAGATAAATGCAGGAAACACATGATTGCTCTCAGGAGACTTTATATTGAATCTGAGGGTCTTAGTTCTCCATTTTATACTAATGCTTTGCTTTCATCTAGTGTCATGGTGGGGCAAATAAGCATGGAGAGGTAATTCCTACAGTTACCTCCTAAACCCATGTTGAATTCTTAATTTTCTCTCTTTTCTTACTATTCTTATGCCAGAGCCAGAGCTGCTAATGTGTAGTCATAAACGGCCCCTTTGAGTTTTACCTCTGCCCTCAGCATGTGGTCATTCACCTTTGGAACTGCTAATGAGCAATGGACTGGCAGGGAGCACCCGGGAGAGCGAGTACCAAAACGGGGCAGGGGATCAGGGTGAATTTGAAAGATTGAACTTGCTCTTCTGAAATTTCAAGTGGCTATCTGTGAACAGGAAGATGTTTCATTAATTGATGGATGGGTCTTTTATCTCCCATTTTAGGAATCATCCCTTCTTGGCCTCAGACTTAGTTCTTTGTTTGACCATAACCTGAGTGTGGAAAGAGAAATTTCACAGATAACCCACATGTAACCCCACCGGACAGCAAAGAGTTGACGGTGCCATATCTAATTGACAGTCGAGGGGCAACCTCAAGTTACGTGCCTTTTGACTGAAGTTCTGTGTTAGCTGTTTGCTTGGAAGGAGCAGATGTTTTGGCTCTGGTGGTCACTGCTCACCTCTGTCCAGGAGGTGCATCAATCACTTTAATTATAATGGAACATGGGGCCAGGAACTGAAGGAGAAAAATCAACCCAATCCCAAGAACAATCTTTCTTGATGAATTCCCCCCTAAATCGAAACAATTCACTGGGTATCCCAGCTGGGGTTCATATGCTTTTGATTACTGTGGGCTATTTAGCTCTACAAAATGACAGGCTGCTTAATGGACTTTTAATGGTTATAGGTTTCTCTCTCTTTTTTTAATGAGTTTCACCAGTTTGTTACTAATGCCCTGTAGAAATTTGGCAAGGGGCCAGGTTTGATGTTACATATTTCTGGTTTCCAGGCAGCATACATGCAACCATCATAGCCAGTGGGGAAGCGTGTTGCCAATGGTTGGGTAGCACCATTAGGGCAAGGAGAGCCGCAAAGCTAATTGTGTACACGGTGGTCTTAGTCATGATGTCATCTTAGAGAAGATGATTGTACTTTGCAGCTGAAGCCACCCTGAAGGCTTCTCACTTTAAAGGCCTTGGGGTCTCAGGTGGCAGTAGGGCTTGGGATGGTTGGAGACTTCCACATTGTTGGTCAAAGTTGTCTGTTGCAGTCTGTCCACCCGGAGGGTCTGTGAATATCTCAAAACCAGGGCTAGGTTTTATTTCATCTTGTTTGTATCCACAGTGCCTCACTCCAGGCTGGGCCCACAGTAGATATTCCATTCATGTCTACTGAATGAGAGGACACAAGCAAACAGAAGGGACAGGGAAGAAGAGCTTGCATGGGACTCCTTATGTCTTAGGAAAAAAAAAACATGAGATGTGGGGTAGAGAAGAGTAGTGAGTAGTGAGGAAATGAGAACGAGACTCCCATTTCTTATCATGCACCAACTCTCATGCTAAACACTCTGTATATACAGCATCTCATGCAATCCTTACCACAACGCTGAGAGGTAGGCAGCAGTGTGCTGCTAAATGTCTAACAACCAGCTCTTTGGGGAAAAAAGATGTCCCAATTTATAGCATTTGCTGATTTCTGTGGTAAATACCCCCACCATGGCCTATTGCAAACTACCAATATGATGCCAACCAGCTGGAAAAGTTCCAGAAAAATTAACAATGGGCTCTCTCGAGCTGGTATGAGCCAGTAAGTATCATTATTCCATTTTACAGATGGAGATGATGAGGCTTAAAGAATTCACAATCTGTGCTTTTATAGAGCTCGCTCTGGTTTCCTGGGGTCACTCCTATAGAATACATGTACTATTTGTTGTAGAGCATCTTTGGGGGTAACTGAGGGTCTTACCTTGTGACCAAGTTCCTTGCCCAGCGCCTTCTTTCTCCCCAGCAGCCATCACACTCACTGTGTGAAAGTTTTGCTCAACTTACAGCAACATGGGCTCTGGTCCTATTGTGAAGTATTTGTCGTAGCACCACCTCCTCATTTTACAGATGAGCAGACTGGGGCCAGAGAGAATAAATGATTTATCCAATTCCACACAGCTTGTTGATGACAGAACTGGAAGCAAAATCCAGGTCTCCTGACTCCTAATCCCAGGCTCTTCCCTCTAAACTTTGGTGCTTTCCATCCTCTTAAGAATAATAAATGGGACTTGGAGTTAAAAAAAAAAAAAAAAAGAAGCAGATGGGGTATATTTTCCTGCCCTTCTGCTGATGTTCTTACTCACCACCGGCTCCTGTTTTGAAAGATTCAACTTGACTTCCCTGGATTCAGCTGCAATGAGCCGAGAATTAAAGGACAGGCACCGGGAGCACATTGTGAAGTGAATGCAGCAAACATGAAAGACATTCTTGGGAAGTTTTAGTAGAAGGGGGCAGAACCGGCGGGGGCTGCTTGCTGAACTACCCTCATGTTTCGGAGTCCCGAGATACTCCTAAATCAGGCACAGGTCATATGGAGCCTATACTTGTCTCTTGGCCCAGGGTGAAAACAGTTCACATTGTAAAATTAACTTTCCACATTTGGCTGGCCCACGCGGGCCAGCTTTCTTTCAAAGTGAGTTTGCGATTGAATGAATGAATGTGTTGACTGGGTTACTGTTCTTAGGGGAGCCTTCCTTGCATCGGACTTGGAGAAGGATTAAAGCTGGTACTGAAAAGTGTTGGTGCTCTCCCAAACGCAGCATGCTGATAGAATTCTGGTTGCACTTTTATTTGCTGTGGAACAAAATGCTCCAGTTTCATGGAAGAAATAGCCCAGCAGATGGTGTTTGGTGGATGGCATGAATGTAGCCTTGTAAATAAGCATTCAAAATAGACTAGCTTTCCCCCAAATTTACCATCTGCCCCTTCCCCATGAGGTCCACAGGTGGTAAAAGAAAGGAAATTGGTGCTTTTAGTTGTTATTGTAACTTTCAGTATCTCCCACATTATGGAAATTTCCCAAATCATGGCATTCTTAAATTTGGTTATAAAACATTTAGAGTGATGCTACCAATTTAACAACATTTTCAGGATGAAGCTAGTTTGAGGACCATTGTCTAAATGGTGTTGTCCCTCTTTATTTTGGGTAGCTTCTGATGTGGTCTTTTATCTGCAGCTCTCATGGCTGATGGTTGTCTCCTTCCTCATTTTAGTCCAGCACCCCAGCTCTGGACAAGCCTCTCAGTTCCACTGCTGCTTCCTATCTCCTAGAAGCAGTATAGCCTAATGTGTGTGGGATCTAGAATCATACATATCTGGGCTTGGAACTTGTTTTTCAGCTATGGAACAATGGTCAAGTTAGTTAACCTCTCTAAATATCAGTTTCCTCTTCTATACAATGAGGACACAGATGGGTGATAAAATTACTAGAGAAGATTGTTATGATTAAATGGGAAAACATAGCACTCAGGAGAATGTTAGTACTATTCAAGAAATGTTGATTGTTAGTGCTTATATCATTTTCATTGTTGCCATTGACATCGTCAC
>JAQZBX010018743.1:0-34352 GCA_029593785.1 Cabassous unicinctus | reverse complement strand
TGCATGAGTTTTCCAACTTATATAGACAAAAATCAGGGGAATATGTGTGGGAATGGATACTAAGGGTATGGGATAATGATGGAAGGAATATAAAGTTGGATCAGGCTGAATTTATTGATATGGGCCTGCTAAGCAGACAGGCTGGATTCAATGCTGTTGTTTGAGGGGTTAGAAAGGGCTCTAACAGTTTGTTAGGGTGGCTGACTGAAACATGGACCAAAAGATGGCCTAGCATGTATGAGGTTGAGATGCCCAATTTGCCCTGGTATACAGTAGACAAGGGGATTCAAAGGCTTAGAGAGATTGGAATGCTAGAATGGATTTACCATTTGAGACCTGCTCACCCACCCCAGGAATGTCCAGAGGACACACCTTTAACCAGGACTGTGAGGAATAAGTTTGTAAGACTAACTCCACCTTCCCTGAAGAGGTCTGTGGTTGCTCTTCTCTGTAGTCCAGATATTACTGTAGGGAGGGCTGTAATGGGACTAGAATCCTTGAACATTATGGGGATGATCAGATCTGGGGCTGGTAAAGATCAAGTATCAGTAGTTAATCACCAAAGGCAAGGTGGGCATGGCTACCACAATGATAGGCAGATACAAAGCCGAACTCAAAATAGTCTGAGTCGCATAGAGTTATGATGTTGGCTAATAGATCATGGGGTACCTAGAAGTTAAATAGATGGGCAGTCTACTAAATTTCTTCTGGATCTATATAAGCAGAAGAGTTCTAGATCAAGTGAACAAAACCCTAACTCAACTTACAGACACAGAGAATCACGGCCCCTTAATCAATCCCCAGATTTGAGACAGTTTACAGACCCAGAACCCCTTGAATGAGGAGAAGGCCAGGTGCCCTCGGGGAAGGATCCTGTTATACTGCCAAAAATTTATACTGTAAATCTTCCTCCCACCTTTCCCCAAGGAGACCTACAGCTTTTTATCAGAGAAACTGTGCATTGGGGAAAAGGAAATGGTCAGATATTTTGGGGATTATTAGACACTGGCTCAGAAGTGACATTAATTCCAGGAGACCCAAAACGTCACTGTGATTCACCAGTCAGAGTAGGGGATTATGGAGGTCAGGTGATTGATGGAATTTTAGCTCAAGTCCATCTCACAGTGGGTCCAGTGGATCCCTGGACACATTCTGTGGTTATTTCCCCAGTTCTAGAATGCATAATTGGAATAGATATATTCAGTAACTGCCAGAGTCCCCACATTAGATCCCTGACTTGTGGAGCAAGGGCTATTATGGTTGGAAAGTCCAAGTGGAAGCCACTAGAACTGCCTCTGCCTACAATAGTAAATCAAAAGCAATACCGGATTCCTGGAGGGATTGCAGAGATTAGTGCCACCATCAAGGATTTGAAGGATGCAGTGGTGGTGATTCCTACCACATCCCCATTCTTGAGCACATCGACACATCCCCTGGTACTTGGAATGCAACTGTTGATCTGGCAAACGCTTTTTTCTCAATTGCCATTAGTAAGGACCACCAGAAATAGTTTGCTTTCAGCTGGCAAGATCAGCAGTATACCTTTACTGTCCTACCGCAGGGGTATACCAACTTTCCAGCCCTATGTCATAATATTGTCTGCAGGGAACTTGATTGTCTCTCTATCCCACAAGATATCACACTGGTCCATTAAATTGATGATATCATGTTGATAGGACCTAGTGAGCAAGAAGTAGCAAAGACCCTAGACTTATTGGTAAGGCATTTGCATGAGAGAATAGAAGATAAATCCAACAAAAATACAGGGGACTTCCACCTCAGTGAAATTTCTAGGTGTCCAGTGGTGTGGGGCATATTGAGATATCCCTTCTAAAGTGAAGAATAAGCTGTTTTTCCTGGCCCCTTCTATGACCAAAAAAGAGGCACAATGCTCACTTGGTCCCTTAGAATTTTGGAGTCAACACATTCTTCATTTGGGTGTGCTATTCTGACCCATTTACCGAGTGACCGGAAAAGCTGCTAGTTTGATTGGGGACCAGAACAAGAGGAGGCTCTGCGACAAGTCCAGGCTGCTGTGCAAACTGCACTACCACTTGGGCCATATGATTCAGCAGATCCAATGGTGCTAGAAGTTTCAGGGGCAAATAGAGATGCTGTCTGGAGCCTTTGGCAGGCCCCTATAGGAGAATCACAAGGTAGACCCTTAGGATTTTGGAGCAAAGCCTTGCCATCCTCTGCAAATAACTACTCTCCTTTTGAGAAACAGCTTTTGGCCTGCTACTGGGCCATAGTAGAGACTGAATGCTTAACCATTGGCCATCAAGTTACCTTGAGACCTCAGCTGCCTATCATGAGCTGGGTATTGTCTGACCCACCAAACCTAAAGTTGGGCATGCACAGCAGCACTCCATAATAAAGTGGACATGGTATATACGAGATAGGTCTCGAGCTGGTCCCAAAGGCACAAGTAAGTTACATGAGGAAGTAGCCCAAATTCCCATGGTCACCACCCCTGCCATGTTACGTTCTTTCCCAGCCCACAGCTTTGGCCTCTTGGGGAGTCCCTTACAATCAGTTGACTGAGGAAGAGAAAACTCAGGCCTGGTTTACAGATGGTTCTGCATGCTATGCAGGTATCACCCTAAAGTGGACAGCTGCAGCACTGCAGCCCTTTTCTGGGACATCCCTGAAGGATAGTGGTAAGGGCAGAACTTTGAGCAGTGCACCTGGTTGTTCATTTTGCTTGGAAGAAGAAATGGCCAGAGGTGCATTTGTACACTGATTTGTGGGCTGTTGCCAATGGTTTGGCTCAATGGTCAGGAACTTGGAAGGAACATGATTGGAAAATTGGTGACAAAGAGGCCTGGGGAAGAGGTATGTGGATAGACCATTCTGAGTGGCCAAAAAATATGAATATATTTGTGTCCCACATGATTGCTCACCAGAGGGTGACTTCAGCAGAGGAAGAGTTTAATAATCAAGTGGATAAGATGACCCGCTCTGTGGCTAATACTCAGCCTCTTTCCCCTGCCACTCCTGTCATTGCTCAATGGGCTCATAAAAAAAAGTGGCCATGGAGGTAGGGATGGAGGTTATGCATGGGCTCAGCAACATGGTCTTCCCCTCACCAAGGCTGACTTGGCTACAGCCACTGCTGAATGCCCAATCTGCCAGCAGCAGAGACCCACACTCAGCCCCCGATATGGCACCATTCCCCGAGGTGATCAGCCCACTACCTGGTGTCAGGTTGGCTACATTGGACCACTTCCACCATGGAAGGGGTAGCGATTTTTTTTAACTGGAATAGACGCATACCCTGGATATGCGTTTGCATTTCCTGCACACAGTGCTCCTTCCAAAACTACCATCTGTGGGCTTACTGAATGTCTTATCTACCACCATGGCATTCCACACAGCATTGCTTCTGATCAAGGAACCCATTTCACAGCAAATGATGTGTGGGAATGGGCACATGCCCATGGAATTTACTGATCTTACCATGTTCCCCATCACCCCTGAAGCAACTGGATTGATAGAATGGTAGAATGGCCTACTGAAGACTCAATTATGGCACCAACTAGGTGGCAATACCTTGCATGGCTGGGACAATGTTCTCCAGGAGGCTCTGTATCTCTAAATCAGCATTCACTCTGTGATGCTGTTTCTCTCATAACCAGGTGTATTAGTTAGCCAAATGGGTGCTAATGCAAAATACCAGAAATGGGTTGGTTTTTATAAAGGGTATTTATTTGGGGTAGAAGTCCACAGTTACCAGGCCATAAAGCATAAGTTTCTTCCCTCACCAAAGTCCTTTGCCACGTGTTGGAGCAAGACAGCTGCTGATGTTTGCCAGGGTTCAGGCTTCTTGGGTTCCTCTCTTCCCAGGGCTGCATTTCTCTCCAGGCTTAGCTCCTCTGTTTCCTCCACAAGGTCAGCTGTAGACTATGAGGTTCTCTCAGCTTTGCTTCTCCCCACAAGGCCAGCTGTAGACTATCAGACGAATGGCTTGTCTCTATCCAGGGGCCTTCTCTCCTTCCTCATGACTAAGCTCTCTTACTTCCTGGGGCTCCAGCACAAGACTCCAACATCAAAACTTCAACATCAAAACTACTCCCTCTGTCCGTTGCCTTGCCTTTTATATTTGATTCCCACCCCACCAAGGGGTGGGGCTCAACACCCTACTGACATGGCTCAGTTAATGCCCTAATCATAACTAAATCATGCCCAGATTAGAAGACCAGTTTACAAGCATAATCCAATATATATTTTTGGAATTCATAATTACATCAAACTGCCAAATGGCTATACTCCAACCTCTGAATTCCAAAAAAACATTATAATATTTAAAAAAAAACTTAAATCATTGACAATGCAAATTCAAAATCATATCATAATCAGTTCAAAGAAATATAGTTTGTCTTCAGGCAAAATCCCATCTGCTGTAGAGTTCTGAAACTTACAAAACCATTTAACTGCTTCCAATACACAAATGGAAAGACAAAGGATAAACATTTTCATTATCATAAGGAGAAATTGGGAAGTTAAACATGAGTCATGGATCCTCTACAGTTCAGTAAACCTTCAGGGCATCCTCCATTCAATTTCAAAGTCTGAGAGTCATTCTTAAGACGATGGTTTCTTCTCCTTGGAGCCACATGGGGACCCACACTTTCCACAGGCTTGCCCAAGGGCCGTTTTCTTGGTTCCACCCTCACCAAGCATCTGGGTGTTGACCAAGCTCAAGACCTCATACTCCAAGAGTGTTGTTGTGATTCCACACCTTACCCAATCTTTGGGTTAGAGTCTTAGCCCCTCTAGTACAGTGAGGTGAAGATAACATTCCCCCTAACCTTTGGCATACAGGTTCAACCTTCTCAGAGCAACAAGTTGACCACTTGGCTTTCCCTAACCTTTGGCATACAGGTTCAACCTTCTCAGAGCAATGGGTTGACCACTTGGTCTTCTCTAATCCATGGGGGACTGGAGCACCCCTCTCAGACCTATGGGGTGCTGACCTTAATTGCCCTAATCTTTGAGGAATGTGCCCCACCCTCCCTGTACCCTGGGGAGGCAAAACTCTCCCAGAACATCACGTGGGAACATCCACCCTCTTCAACTGCTGGGGCAAACTCACCCTCTCTGTACACATGGGTGGGACTCCTCTCTTGGCCCAAGGTGATGTCTTAATTCCAGATCTCAGCTTCCATGGTTTTCTTCTTAAAGCTGTTTCTCCTTCAATCTTTCCTTGCTGTGTCCTCTTTTATCCAAGCTGACAGTGGTTTTGTTCATACAGCTCTCTCAAAAACTTTGTTGGTTTAGCATGCAGGAAGTAGGGGTCCAAGCCATCAGACAGTAAGACTTTCCACAAGTCTTTCCTAGATAACTGCATCTTCAATCCTGATTTACAAGTTACAAGTTCAGTTAAGTCTTCAAATGGGGCACTATTGTCTGGGAGCTCAATTTCCAGAGGCTTGGAATTTCTGGGATCAGTTTCTGTTTTCTTTGTGCCCAAGAGTTCAGTCATTAGCATATTTCTTTCATCTAGCATTTTGCTATAAGCTGCAAGGAGAAGCCAAGCAACATTCTCCAGGTTTACTTTGCAAAGTACTTCAGCTAAATGCTCAGATTTGCCATTTTCAAATTCTGTCTTCCATATAACACCAGGAGTTAATCTTGCTAAGTTCTCTGCAATTTTAAAACATGGATCACCTTTCCTCCAGTTTCCAATAATAGTTTCATCATTTACTTCTAAGGCATCATAGAAAGTCTCTTTAGCATCCATATTACTATCAACAGTCTCTTCAAAGTGATCTAGGCCTTTTACATCAAGCATTTCACAATTCCTCCATTTATAAAACCATTCCAACATTTTGGTAATTGCAAAAGCACTTCCCCACTCCTTGGTACCAAATTCTGTATTAGTCAACCAAATGTGTGCTGATGCAAAATACTAGAAATGGGTTGGTTTTTATAAACGGTATTTATTTGGGGTAGAAGTCCACAGTTAGGTCATAAAGCATAAGTTCCTTCCCTCACCAAAGTCCATTGCCACATGTTGGAGCAAGACAGCTGCCGATGTTTGCCAGGGTTCAGGGTTCAGGCTTCTTGGGTTCCTCTCTTCCCAGGGCTGCATTTCTCTCCAGGCTTAGCTCCTCTGTTTCCTCCACAAGGTCAGCTGTAGACTATGAGGCACTCTCAGCTTTGCTTCTCCCCACAAAGCCAGCTGTAGACTATCAGGCGAATGGTTTGTCTCTATCCCGGGGCCTTCTCTCCGTCCTCAGGACCAAGCTCTCTTACTTCCTGGGGCTCCAGCACAAGACTCCGACATCAAAACTTCAACATCAAAACTACTCCCTCTGTCTGTTGCCTTGCCTTTTATATTTGATTCCCACCCCACCAAGGGGTGGGGCTCAACACCCTACTGACATGGCTCCGTTAATGCCCTAATCATAACTTAATCATGCTCAGATTAGCAGACCAGTTTACAAGCATAATCCAATATATAATTTTGGAATTCATAATTACATCAAACTGCCAAGCGGCTACACCAGGATTCACGGGTTCAGGAATCAAGGGGTGGAAATGGGAATGGTTTCACTCACTATTAGCCCTAGTGACCCACTAGGAAAATTTTTGCTTCCTGTTCCTGCAACCCTAAGCTCTGCTGGTCTACAGATCTTAGCCCCAAAAGGAAGAGTGCTGCCACCAGGGAACATAACAATGATTCCATTCAACTTGAGTTAAGACTGCCATCTGGCCTCTTTGGGCTCTTTTTACCTCTGAATCAACAGGCAAAGAAGGGAATTACTGTATTGGCCGGGGTGATTGATCCTGACTATCAAGGGGAAATAGGACTGCATCTATGTAATGAGGCTACAGAAAAGTTTGCCTGGAATGCAAGAGATCCTCTAGGGCATCTCCTAGTACTGCCTGCCATGTGATTAAAGTCAATGGAAAATTGCAACAACCCAATCCAAGCAGGACTAACAATGGCCCAGAATCTTCAGGAATGAAAGTTTGGGTCACTCCACCAGGCAAGGAACCATGGCCACCTGAAGTGCTTGCTGAGGGTAATAGGAACATGGAATGGGTAGTAGAAGATGGTAGTGATAAATATGATCTTTGTCCATGTGGCCAGTTACAGAAACAAGGACTGTAATAGTCATGAATCTTTCTTCCTTGTTTTGTTATGAGTATGATTGTATATGTACACAAAACAAATTTCTTTTTCTTCCCCAACCTTTTTCCTTATCATATAACAAGTTGTACTAGTTTCATGTCATAATATTTAAGTATGTCAAGTTTAAGAGTGAATATTACCCAAGGACTTGCACCCTATTCTGTAGGGAATTAATGCATTTCCAGTTGAACGCAGGATAGTTTAACACTGTTAGGCAGAAATATTTATATAAACATACCTGTTATTGTTTTTACTTGGAGACTAAGTATGGTTTAACGTTATGTGTATGGTTGCTGAGTTGACAAGGGGTGGACTGTGATGGTTAGGCTAATGTGCCAGCTCGGCCAGGTAAATGTTCCCAGTTGTTTGGTTAAGCAAGCACCGGGTTAATTGTAATATAAGGACATTTATGAGCTTTAGTCATCGGTGAGTTTGCTGCATAGATGGCTGATTACATCTGCATCAACCAGGGAGATTGCCATCAGCAATGAGTGACTCTTTATCCAATCAGTTGAATGCCTTAAAAGGGGAAGGCATTCAGAGAGAATTTCCCACCTCATCTTTGGACAGCTAACGTCTCCCAGAAACTCATCAAGGACCTTCATTGGACTTTCATTGGTGTCCTTAGTTTGCAGCCTGCCTGTGGAACCTGGACTTGTGCACCCCCACGGTCACATGACAGACTCTTATAAAATCTCATACTACTTACAGATATCTCCTATTGATTCTTTTCCCCTAGAGAACCCTGACTAATAGCTGTGTCCACACTCCTGATATACTTAAATAAGCATTGTTAAAGATGATGTAGAAAGGGATTTTGGCACAGTTAGGTGAGGACTTTTGTCACACAGGGTAAGACAGCTGGCTGCACTGACAAAACAAAACAAAACTTCCTGTGGTGAGTTCTCTATAGTTAAATGTCTGACCTTCAGGTAAATAGGCACATAAGCTCCACCTCTTCAGTGCCCTGGACTTGATTTAACTTAGGAAGCTGATTTAAGCTAACAAAGCTCACAAGAAACCAATTTATAAAGCCAGAATGTCAATATATTAATTTTAAATAAAAACTGTGCTAAGTGTACTGGATGCTTGTATCTGCTTGACCATGCCCTTCTCTCTTTGTAGAGAGGTCTCAAGGAAAACCTAATTCTCAAGATGTTTCTTGGTGACAATGGAATTAGAGCAAGGGGAATTGAAAGACTCAAATATTCAACGGGCATCATGCTCTGCTATTTGATACTTCCATTTCTCTAGTAGGAATTTGCCTTTCAGAAGAAGTAAATTCTGGCTTGAGGCTATCTAAGCCCCCGCTACTCGAGAAAAGGCTTGAACGGCACATTACCAATATCTAAACCTCTGACTCTATTTCTATGTTACTAAGGCTGATGACCTTCAAATACAGTCTAATTGACATATTCTTTAGACATGTTAATTTTTTTCAATCTCGTTACACTCAATAGTCATGTTTGTTTGTAAGACAATCATTTTCTTTAAGATGACCTAGTAGTCATTTTATTGACCCTTTCTGGGCACATGGTAAAATGGCACTTCATAGCCCCTTTGAGTTTGGTGGGGCCATGTGACTATTTCTGACTAATAAATTATGAGTGGAAGTGATGTCATTTATAGATCAGAATATTTAAATATAAGCATAAGGCCCTCCTGATTTCTCTTACACTGCCAAGACACCCAACAGTAGACAATGTTCCAGATGGCGGTTGTTCTGGGTCCCAAAGGGAAGAAAATGTGGAACATAGACTTCCAGATAACTTGCAAAGACATATAGCATGACTAAGAAACAAACCTTCATGTTTAAGCCATGAATATTTTGGAGTTGCTCTAAACTATAGTGAAACCTACCCTATCCTAATGAGTAAAATGGCCTTCCATATTTTACCTATGATATTTAGGGTATCTCTGGTAGCAATTTGATTTCCCCTTTTCAAAGTTTTTAGCAAATAGCTCTCTGTGGCCTGTCTCCATTTATCACCTATAAAGTCTTAAATAAATAATAAATTCTATATCTGTAGTGTTTATGAAACTAAAAGGTACTGTTTCTGTTTCCCAGCTGCTAAAATAAATATCACTCAATGGATTGGCTTAACAACATCAATTTATTGGCTCATTGTTTCGGAGGCAAAAGACTTGCTTCATCCCAGGGTTGGTATCTTCTGGCTGACCAGCAATCTTTGGTGTTCCTTAACTTTTCTGTCTCATAGTAATGCACATGGCAGTGTCTTCTTTCTCTTCCAGGTTCTGTTGAATTCCAGCTTCTGGCTGCCCGCTGTGCATTCTCTTTCTGTGTCCAATTTCTCTCTGTTCATAATGACTTCAACCATGTTGGATTAAGACTCACCTTTCTTCAGTTTGGGCATACCTTAACTAATAACTTCTTCAAAGGTCTTATTTACAAAAGGGTATACACCCACCAAACCAGGTGTTGGGACTTGCACATGCCTTTTGTGGGAGACATGATTCAATCCCCAATAGCTACTTACTTCTGTATAAATACCCTCAACTGCAGAGTAAAAGACCCATTACTTCAAACATTCCAATCCAGTCATAATTGCCAAACAATTTGAAATTTTCAAACAGAATGTCATTTGCAGTGGTTTTGTTGTCGTTAAGAAGAGGGTCTGATCAGAACTGTATCCAATGAGTGCTTTATTTGTCTGATTTGGGGGTAGAAAGGTCTGTAAAGCTGTTAGGTTAATTCCTCCTATTATAAAATAGCATGGTATAGTCCATAATTTCCTCTAACCACCAGATTCATCTACCAACCTAGATCCCTTAACATTAGAGAAGATGCCCCAAATCTTGATAATAACAAGATTCATCCTCATATGAAGGAGAATTCTTGTATGCATGGGCTTAATTAGGAAAGGGCACCTGAATCTTTTTGTCCTTTCCCCCTCTCCCTGATTTCTTTAGCATCACCATCTTTTTCTCTTCTGTCTCTGTTTATGGAAGAAAAGAGAATGGGAAAGATACCTTGAAGGGAACTCTCCCTGCCAAAGACATCTAACTTGCTACAATTGCATCAGGAAACTGTCCTGACTCTTTTTTTTCTTTCCAAAGGACACAGAGCAAGCATTTTAGATAAAGCACTTGAGATCTGTGAGTATAATAGAAAAGTTATTTGTAATTTTTAGGGAGAGGCCATTTTAAGCCAGATATACAATCAAGGCATACATTGTCTTTGATGTATAATTTTCAATGTAATTATAGTCATAATTATATAAGAGAAATTAGTTTCTCCTTGTAGTTTTTTTTCCTTTGGTAAGTTCTTTTGAGATGAGTTACTTAGATGCTTCGGAAATTAAGGCCCTAAATAACCGAAGAGAGAACTGCTAGACTTACAGCCTTGGAAACATTGTCACCAACTCACCACGTCCTTCACCTCAGTGTTTCTGGTTCACATCCAGCCAATGCTGGCAGCTGGCAATAGACTCATCCCATCATCCCATTACCACTCCTTGGCTTTGAAGAGATGAGTCAAGGATTATTTTTACCAATTACCAGGGATTCCTATACTAAACACTAGTATTTCATGAGTATAATGCAAATTTAAGGTTAGAATGGGTCAAGGATCCAAAAAATCTTGAATACAGGGGCACTTAAAAATCATCTAGACTAGCCTCTTAGCTAACAAGAAATCTGTTCCACAGAATCCCTGACAAAGAATGTGTTAAAGGGATTAGGTCATTAGGTCTTATAAGCAATAGTCAATAGCTATGATGGTTATCATTTGTTGAGTGCTTATTACAAACCGGACAATGCATCCTCACCAAAATCCTCTGAGAAAAGTTCTAATGTCCCCATTTTACAAATGAGGGCCTTGAGGATTAGAACAGTTAAGTAATTTATCTGAGATCTCAGAATATTTGAACCCAACTCTGTCAGTTTCCAAATTTTATGATATAATCCCTAATTTACTTTTTTTCCCAGAAGATAGCCACTGAAGATTTTGAAGTTCAGTGTAATATAATGAGGCTTCTGTTTTAAGAAGATGTTTGCTTTCAGAAGCAAAAGAGTTTTTAAAAAGCCAGAGAAAGCCTTAAAGGCAAAAAGAGAGAGGAAACATAACTCAAGCATCATATTAAAGTTTAGGTGAGAAATTAGTTGAAAAATAATATTTACACATCTTAATATTAAAATTAACAATAGGTAAAGGGGAGATATAACTGAAATACATAAAATTGACTTTTGTAATTCCCATAACGGCATAAATTAGCTTCATTCCCTTATGTGATATATGCTCCATAAATAGAATTCTTGTGCTTCTTTGGCCAGGGACTGCATTTTGTCCTTCTTGTTCATCATTGTCAACTCACAGCCTGGCATATACCTATGTGAGAAGCACACTAAAAAGAATAGTTCATGGACAAATGATTCAGAGAGTGGCATTAAGCTCCCCATTGTTCTTTGGTTGGTTGATTTTTTTTAAACAAGCATTCCATTTGCTTCAAGGATTCCTACAGTCAAGGCTTAGACTGAGCCAATATTACTCTCACTTATATTTGCAAAGGCTATTTATTATATTTTAATCTCAAAACTGCCAAAATTGCTATGTTGAAGACATTTTTAAAATACAGATTAGGGTCCTTCTTGTTGATAGCATTAAACAATTTAAGAACATTAATAGATATAAAAAGACACTGAAACTTCTCCATTCAAACCCTTGGACAGTCTTAGCAGCCTCCAAGGACCAGAAGACTTTACTCTGTTCCTTTAAAATAGTTGTTATCGGGGAGCAGATGTAGCTTAAGTGGTTGAGCGCCTGCTTTCCATGTACAAGTCCAGGGTTCAATCCCCGGTACCTCCTAAAAAAGATAAAAAAAATAAAAAGAAAAAAGAGATAAAATAGTTGTTATCACTCACTAGAAATAACTCTCTCTCAAATGTATGCATCAAAAGAGAATAAGCAATATCAAATTGATCGGTTCAGAGAAACCATTCACAAATTAGAAAATTCAAAGAATATATACCTTTCACATGGGGATCGTATTGTCATCTCAGCTTTATAACAAGAAATATGGTGGGTATGATTTCCCCATGATACACAATGCATGCCCATTAATAGTGAAGTAGCATGATTGACTGCATTGATGAAGTATGACAACAATTTTTCACGTTGTTAGCATCCACTGTTTGGAAACAAGGGCTGGATAAATGTGAACTCTCAAGAGAAAAGTCAGCCAAAGCTTCTGGAATCACTAATAAGTTGTGAGTCATTAAAATCATCTCTAAGTAATAGTCTTGATGCCTCACGCTGCTGTGATATCATACAAACCCGGAGAGGAGAGTGGAAAATTATTAGTGGAAAATTATTTCTTGGCTGGGACATAAAATACTTAGAAACATCAAGATTTAATATGGCAACTGATGCTTTATTGTACCCATATGGCCCAAAGAAATAAATAATTGCCTTTCTAACTCACTGTCTATTGGTAGGTCATGTGTATAAGAGACCTTGTGAAACTATATTAGTTCAGCTAGGAAAGATTTGGCCTTGTTCTCCTGAATTGCTTGTTCTGTTGTCATCATGTTTTGAAGGGAATGTTTTTTCTTCCTAAATGAGTTCAAAACTAAATTGTTGATTTGACCTCTTCAACCAACTAGCAAACTTAATGAGAAAACAATACCACAAAATCCACACGAACAGGTAGTAAAAATATGTGTGACACTCTCCAGGAAGTACATCCTCCAGAGCCCTTGCCGTATCCACATGAGACTTGATTTTGGAAGGAGTGGCCACATAAGCACAACGTAAACACACTCTCAGCCATCGCAGATTGGTTCCCAAGGAAATAACTGGCCAAGACAATGAGTCCATTCCCCTGGATTTCTTACAGGGCGGGGTGGGGGGAAACACAAAGTTAACCAGTCTCTTTCTGGTGATCAAAATTATAAGGTATAAAACTAAAAATACGTTCACAGCCGTATCTTCTGTTCTTTAGGAAAGCTAATTTGTAGGGAAAGAGGAGAAAAACGCTGACATGGGGTGGGGAGAGCAGAAAGAGTGCCTTCCAGTTCTAACCTCAGTTGTTCCTGAGGGACAGCTATCATCCAAGCACTTCAGTGGTTTTGGTTGTTGAACTTTTTCTTGAACTCTATTATATAACCTAGTATACTTTCAACAAAATCTCCTTTAATTTAAGCTATTTTCATTTGGCTTCTTCCAGTCTTCATAAAGTAGTCAATTTCTGTATCAGAAGTGACAAAGAAACTTCAAATGGCTTTTAACTACCAAGTTTCATTTCTTGCTCACACTCTATGGTCCAAGTGGATTGGGTGGGGGTCCCTGCTTTTCATCTCCTTACAACCCAAAGAACCTGGGCAATAGATAATGGTACTTCTGTGCCTTCTACACTCTTTTCAACCTGAGTATCGTTGTGTTGTTTGCACGCTAAGCACTTTGGCATCAAAACCCAAAAAAGTAATTAATCAATTTATTTTCACATTTCACATTGTCATTAGCTTTATTCAAACAAGTATCTGAGCAGGAAAGAACTCATCACTGAAACTATCTTATTTTCCTAGTTAGTAAATTCTAGCCTGAGTGTGACAGCGCCAGCTGTTACACCACAGCTGACCTCACTGCCTAGGGACACAGCCTTTGCAGCCCACAACAAAATGAGTAACACAAGAGATTTCTTGTGTTGTTTTTGTTTTGAAAAAGCAATATTTTATTGCATCCATTCTGCACAAGATTGCCTTCCTTCATTTCTGGCTGGAAAAGCCTCAGGTAGGTTGGGCAAGGCAGACACACTACTTTGGAGAATATTTCCCAGGAAAGACATCATACATAGAAACTCAGAATTAAAAGAGATATTAATATTGTGATTGGAATGACTCTTAAAGAATACAATTATTTTACATGCACTGCAGGAATATTCTCTGCTTGTCCTGGAATCTCTTAAACAGTTCATTAATGACAGTTTACACTTATTCCAAGGATAACACAATAAAACCTGGAGCACTCCAAGGACTTTTGAGAATAATTCTTCAATTGCTCCAAAATTTCTACATGAGATTTGGGAATTTAATTTTAGGATTTTAGTCTTAGGTAAAAGGAAGCTAGATGAGATTTCAGAGGGAACAGGAAGAGTTAAAACCAAATATAAAAATACATGTTATATTTGATCCATATAACCTAAGTTCAATAATATGGAAATTTGGAGTGGTGGTGATTAGGACTATTTCCCAAATATTTCGAGCTCTTCACCCTCCAGTCACATGATGCAATTACACTTCCAGCCCCTTTGTGGTTCGGTAAGTTGTCTCTATTTCTGGCCCATAATGGTAAACAAAATGAGAATCTTAAGAACATTCTTTGTCTTTGCCACAGTGGTCAAGCAGCATCTGAGATGGTGGCTGCTCTAGCATCCTGGATTCCATAGTGAGGAGATGGGAGGCAGAACCTCCAGCCAACTCACATATAGTATGAACAAGAAATAAAGCTTTGTAGTTAAAGCCACTGAAGTTCTTTTGTTACTTCAGCAAAACTGGACTTTCTAACTGATCCAGAATAGAAACTGTTATTGGAGACTGGAAGAATGCCAACCCATGTTATTCAGTGGCAAAGCATTTGATAAAACTGCTGCCTGTAATAACTTGGAAGGCAATTAAGAATCTTAACAAACTTTTATGTATTAAGGAAAATGCTAGACAAAGAATGTCAGTAGTATGTGTTTGTTAAACTGGTTGTATTTGACAATGTATTATTTTAAAAACAGACAAACAAACAAAAAGATAAGCCCAGGAAAAGGAACAAAGAGAATCCAGGAATTTGAAAATATATAAAGTTATAAGAGGCAACTTCTTGTTATTCAAACCAGGAAAAGATAAAACTGAGAGGGCCTTTGAGTCTAGTAGAATTCAGCCTCGAGTCAAGGATCAGATTAAGGCTGTGGTGGTTAATTTTATGTGTCAAGTTGGCTAGGTTATGCTGTCTTATTGTTTGCTTGAGCAGTCACTGGCCAGATTGTTACTGTGAGGGTATTTGGGAGCCAGATTTAAATCATTAGTCAGTTGATTGCATCCATGGCTGAGTAAATCTACAATCAACAAAGGCGATTGCCTACAGCAATGAGAGAAGCCTCCTCATCCCATCGGTTAAAGGAAGGGAAAACTGATGATTGAAGTCAGAAAGAAGGATTTCTATCTCTATGTCAGCCAGCCAGCTTCTCCTAGGAAAGTCATCATCTTTATCAGAGTTCCCAACTTGTGGCTTCTCCTGGGGAATTCAATGTCACCATCAAGTTTCCAATTTGCAGGCTGCCCAACAGAATTTGGTCTTGTCGATCCCCACAGTCTCATGAACCAATTCCTCGATTCCTATAATAAATTTCCATATATTTTCTTTTCTGGAAAACTCTGACTAATACAAAGGCCACCACACCCATTTGTTAAAACCTCTGAATGGAATAAGGTGTTTCAGAGCAAAGATCCATTTAAGTTTGTGATATGCAGTAAATACCTCTAAGACAGGTGGGCAAAATATCTCAGAAAAGAAAGATTAAAGGTGTGGTTCTCCCACTGAACACTGAAAGGGCTTACAAATAAGGTAAAAGAATGGCATGAGATAAAGAAAGCATAAAAATATGGCAAATATAAGAAGTGTGTCTCAAAAATAACAATTGGCACATGGGTTGGTCAGGACCAAATTAATAAGAATCCTAACGTGTTTTTTGTTGTTGTTGTTGTTTTAAGAAGCTATTGTCCTTTCAGATAAAATAAGAGGTTTGCGCTCTGGCGGAGGGCCAGGGTGAAAACTCCCCATCAATTAGAACTCAAGCGAAGCCTAAACTACAATAGCACATGCAAGCCAGCATCCTTCACAGAGGAGGGTGGGAGCGACAAACAAGGGTGCCACCAAGGATGCTCACCATGGCTGTCCCCTCCTCCTGGCTCTCTTGAGATGGTGGCTGCTCCATCAGCCTGGGTCCCAGTGGGGAGGCAATGAGGAACAGATCTCTCAGTCTGTCTGGAATAGACACATAAATCTTCACAGGTATCAGACAGTAAGATTTGTTTTGTTGTTGTTGTTACTACAACATAACAGCCTTCCTGACTGATACAATCTTAAAGAGCCAAGACCTCACAAAAGCACCTATTATATGCTGGACACTATGAGTGGATATAAAGATAAACCAATATAGATTAAGGCACTTAATCTTTTCAAGGAGTTTACAACTTGATAAAAGTTAGAGCCAGATAGAGTAGTCTTCCATGTTTAAGTGTGCATCAGAATTACCTGTAGAATTTGTGCATCCCACCCAAGACCTTCTGAGTCAGAATCTTGGGACAAGAGGAAGGTGGTTACAGCTGGAAATCTGTATATTTTAACAAGCTCAATAAGCTCTAGCTAGGTTTGGGATCCACTGATCAAGACCAATTATTATCAAATGCTTTTAGCTAAAGAACTCCTTCAAATGGTATCCTTCTCAGAAGCTTGAGATGTAAAACAGTAAACATAGATCTGCTGAGGCTGGTGCAGTGGGAGGCCCACAGCCCCAACCTCATGTTCCATTCACCACTGTGATGAGTTCTAAGTTCTGCTAAGTAACCACCAAGAGACTATGAAGAGCACAGTTTTAAAAATAATGACCTACTGTTAGATGTAATGTGATAAACACAGTTAGAGGAAGACACAATCTTTGGGGAATTCAGAAGAAGGTCTAATCCTAACAGCCTAGATTCAAGAAGGCTTCATGGAGGAAGAGATATTTAAGATAAACTTTAACAGAGTGGTAGGACTTCAACAGGTGACCAGGGTGTGGCCTTTTCCTCCATGACTGTTCCTTTGTAGAGCTTCATAATTAGTCATAAGCCACAAGACTCAAGCTCCACAAAAGCAGAGACTTGATCTGTTATGTCCACTGCTGTATTACTAGCATGTAGAACAAAAGAAGAATGTTTAATAAATAATTGTTAAATAAAATGAATCATGTCTGCCAAGTATCTTTGACCTCTAGTGGCTGTTCCTCATCAAAGTTCTACTTCTGGTTAGGTATGGGGTGGAGAATCTATGTAACTCTGCACACTTCAACTTTAAATATAAAATTAGGGCCTCTAATTTGAGTTCTTCCATCTTCGACTGGAGGCAAAGTAAATATGTGCCTTTATTTTAAACTTTTGATATTTTATTCATCATACATTTTTTTCATTAATTTTTATTTTAAAAATATAACATTAAAATATTTATCTTAATTACTGAGTTTGGGTTTTTGGTTTGCTTGGGGGTTTTTTTGTTTGTTTTTGGGTTTTTTTTTTGTTTTGTTTTGTTTTTTTGGTGTTTCCTTAAATTTTGTTCTTGAGAGTGCCTCACTTGACATACCCTAGTCTTGGCCCTGGAAAGCTACCATCTCCATATTTTTGCACTATGTTATAACCAAGCATCCACTAGAAGGTTGGAATCATACAGGCCAATATTAATGTGAAAAAGTGTTTACCATTTACATTCCCAGATAAATTATTTATACTCTTCCATAAGACCTCAGAACAGAATTAATTCTTGAAAGGCAGAATAAGTAGCCTCCTGGCATTTCCTCTTGCCCTACAATCTTAAGCCCCCTGAGACTCAATATGGATGGTTTTAAAACCTGAGGGGTAGTACTCTAAACCAGTTTCCTCAAAACTAAGAATATTGAAGAACTACTTATGAAGATAGTTGAAAATGCATAAATACAGGACCCCCCTCCACACTTAATCATAATTTCATGAATCTGGGATAAGATACAGGAATCTGCAGAAACCCAAGGGATTCTGATGCAGGTAGTCTACCTATTAAGATTTGAGAAAGATTGCAAACTCTTCTCTGTGGCCATCTTAGCTATATTTGAGCACTAGTGGAAACTATTTGGCAGTCACGGTATTGAAAGTAATTGACAGCTGATTTTAAGAGAGAAAATGCAATGTATCAGTGGTTTGACACAATATAAATTTTTTTCTAAAGCACAGAAAGTTCAATTATAAGTAGGGGAATAGAGGGTGAGCCTGCACAAAACAGTTATTCAGAGATGGAGTTGATGGAGCTTCTGTCATCTTCAAAATATGGTTTCTAAGGTTGCCCTGGGAATCTACATTTGGGAAATGGACCAGCTAGGAAAGATAGTGTGAAGGTTTACATGAGAGCTTTGTATGGGCCAAGCCTATAAATGGCATCATCACTTCCACCCAAATTCCATGGGTCACCTGGGCACAGGCAGCTGCAATGGAGGCTGAGAAATATGGTCTCTGCTTGGGTAGCTGCTTCCCAGGAAAGACTTTACTGTGGAAAAGGGAGCCCATATCATCAGTGGGTAGCTAGTCTCTGCTGCATATATATATAATGGAGAATGCATCCCAGGCTAGGATTATGATGAAAGGGGAAAAGTGAGGATCCAGAGTGAAATATTAGCCCCAAGGAGCAACTTCCATCACTCTCCAACTTAGCCAGAATTAGCCCTGTGACTATAGGCTAATTCAAAGTTTATAAGATTAGTTTTCTTTCAGGCCACACTGAAATTTAGAATACCTTGCAAATGAAATGAGCCATAGGATTTAAAACCTGACATCAGGAAGAGAATTCAAAGTAGCATAGTTCAAATAGAGTGTTAATACGGTTAATTTATAGATGAGGCATCTGAGGCCCAAGGAGATTAAGTGACTTGGCTAAGGACTCACCACTAAAGACGAGTAGATTGAAAATTAAAACACCTGTCTCCTTGTAATGCTCTTTCCAATACATCATTTAGACTTAGAGAGATTTTTATTAGATGCTCAGGGGCTAGAGATGGAAATAGGAGTGGGTGGAGATAAAAGAGGAGCATATTAGAAAATATCATTCCTGAGTTTTTCAGCCCTCTGACATAAACACTTTGTGGCTTTTAGGACCTATTTTAACAGTAGGATAGCTCAGTTTCTAGGGCACTCAACTGGCATCCACTTCTCCAGCCAAGAACATGAGTCAGCCCAGAGCACGGAGCATCGCTGGCCAAGACTGCATTATGAGCCAGCTATTTGGGTCTTTTCTTTCCTCTGAATTTGCAGGTGGATCAGCAAAGTTTTCAAAAGAGGAAAGATTCTCGAGTTTGGCAGGCAAAATCCTTAGAGATTAATGGCCCTTTTAGGCTTGGACCTAATTAATTGACTAAAATGATGAATGTGGTTGAGTGCTGTGGTTTGCTGCTCTAAGGCTCCCAGATTCCATCACAAGGTGCTCTTCATCAAGTCATCCAACAAAGCCGCCCCAGTGGAGGTCATATTACCCTTCTTTCCCCAATTCACAAGGACTGTAGAATACATTCCATTAAACATCTCAGAATCAAAGAGGAGCCTCTGATTGAAATTCAGAGCTTCCTATACCCAGAGTAGTCTGAGGAAATGAGAAATCAGCAGCTTGGCCTAGGGGTGACATGATCTTCTCAATGATGGAAACACTTGAATCTCTGAGCTCCCAAAGTGCCAGGTATGACTGTCTTCAGTACTAAGTCACATCAAATGACTATCTGAATGTGAAAGAGTACTAGACTAATAGTCAGGAGAACTGTCTTGATCTCAACTGTCCCCAAACTAGTTTGATAATTCACTTGACACCCTTGGACTTCAACTTTCTTACCTGATAAAAGGATACATGGGGATAGGTTGTGTACCTGGGGCTTTTTTTTTTTTTTCCTTGTCTGACTGTTTTTGTAGTTTTTGTTCTAATTCTAATTGATGGAGTGAAGCCCCAGAGGAGACAGAAGGGATAGAATCCAGTATGTTTAGTGGGAAAAGGAAAATGTCCTGCACTGAAATGGTGGGCAGGAGGGAGGCAGAAGCAGAAGTAGATGAAAAGAAGATGGGCTTGTTGGGATGGAGATTGAAGGGAGCCGAGTGTATCATTTCTTGACAGCCACAGTATCTTCCATGATGTGAAGAGTAAGGTATCTGGGGGAGGTGAGGACTGGATGCTTGAGGAGACTTATAAATGTGCAAAAAATTATTATGAGAACATCTCATAAAGAAAATAACTTTGTTCATTTGCCCCAAGAAAGTTCACCTGGGACACATAAAAGGGTTTCCAGGGAATTTGTAGAGTACAAATCTATAAAGTTGTCGTCTTTTCTCCAGCAGATCTCAGCAGCCAAATTTAGGCATATAGAATGTGGGTCATCTGCTGCTTCAGGAATGGAGTTTTGCTGAGTGATTGGAGTAAAATGATAGTGATGATACTAATAATATTGTAAGTAATGTGTTTACTCTATGCCAGACTCTGTGCTAAGTGCTTTACATTCATTATCTCATTTAACCTTTACAATGAATCTATATATTATGTTCTTATTAACCATCTTCATTTCATATATAAGGAAACTGAAACTCAGAGATAAAATTATTTATTTAGGATAATACACCTAGTATGTTGCAAAGCCGGGATTTGTATTTGGCATATCTGTTTATAAAACACAGGCTTTTTTTTTTTCTTAGAGAAGTTGTAAAAATATCATGGAGAATCTATAGAGTTCTCAAATACCACACCTCCCACACCCACAGTTTTCCTTCATATTAACACTTTCTTACAACTGATGAACCAATATTATTATAATTATACTATTGACTGTAGTCCATAGTTTGCATTAGGGGTCATCATTTGTGTTATACAATTTTATGGTTTTTTAAACTTGTTATTCTGGTAACATAGGTACAAGATAAAATTTCCCTTGTTAACAACATTCATATATGTAATTCATTGGTGTTAATTACATTTACAAAAAACACACACCCTTAACCTTCATATTGTGGTGCAGTGTAGGTCAAGGAGAAAAGTTCAGGAAACTTGAAGGCTTTGGTAAAACAATGGTCAGATTAACAGGAAAAGTGCCTGGACTGGATTGGAGAACTTATAGATTTAAATAACAAGTCAAGGACTCAGAACTCTGGAAGAGGCTGGAGAGAGGTGTGATGTGAATAAAAGCAGCAGGAAGTACAGAAGTTTGTGATCAGAGAGTGCATTTGAGTTTCAGCAAAGGAGTGATTTTGGATGCTGCATAAGTCCAGGGATCTGAGTGACTGAAACAACGAGAAGATGAAATTCACTGGGAGTTAGTGAATATAGTGAAAATTGGACATCATGTGGATCAGCTGGAAAGCCATTGTGCTAACCCTGAGTGGTAATGGGACCTGGGGAGGAAAGGAAGACCACACATCAAATATTAAATCTTTCATTATTGCTGGGAAGTGTCTTAGCCTTGTGTGCTTAGACAAATTAATCTATTTCGGTCTTGGATTACTCACTAAGAAAAGATGAATTATGTCTATATCACATATTTGTTTGGAGGATGTAAAAATTATTTATAGTTTTGTAACAACCACCCCTGAACTCAGTAGCACAAAACAACAATCATTTATTTGCTCACAATTCTGTGGGTTTACAATATGGGTTGGGCTCAGCTGGACAGTTCTTCCTCTCCACATAGTATCTTTAGCTGGGCTCACTCATATGTTTGTCATTAGTTGGTGAATGAGTCAACTGGAGGCTGATTGGCTATTCTCAGATGGCCTCAGCTGTGATAGCTGGAATGGCTGAGACAGCTGGGCTTCTCTTTCCACATGATCTTTCCTTCTATGTGATATCTCATCCTTAAAAAGGCTAGCATTGACTTATTCACACAGTGGCAGTGTACCAAGAGAACAAGAGAAGAAGGTTCGAGTCTTCTTAAGGCCTTGCTCAGAAGTGAAATGTCAAACTTTTGCAGCTTTCTATTGGTTAACAAAAGTCACAAAGTCAAACCAGATTCAGAGGGTGAGGAAACAGATTTTATTTCTTCATGGCAGGAACTGCATAGAATTTGTAGCCATTTTGTAATCCACCACGTGCCATCCACTGGTCACAATTATGCACACTCCTCTCACATGCAAAATATTCTCACCCCTTCCATGACCTTCAAAATTCTCATCCCATAATGGCATCAGGCTCAAAGTCCCTCACATGATAAGATCAAATCTGCATTTAGAGTCCCAGGGCAATCTCTGTCCCTTTTAGTCCCAGCTGTCACCAATACAGCTCTCTTAAAAACTATGTGGGTTTCTTATAAATCTCTTTGCTATTTAGTCAATGCTCCAAAAGCCAAATACATAATTCTTGTTTTTACAGACCACTCTTTACCTCGGGCAGCTGAGGACTATGCCTTAAGATATTTAGAAGTTCTTGTGTCAAACTAAGGGGGCTCTACTTGACATCACCTTAAATTTTTTGAGGTCTTAACAAAGGTACTTATGGTCACACCTTTGAGTTTATCTTTACCTTGAAGTTATTTCTTACTTTGAGAATCTTTGTCCCACTGGAGATACTACAGATGAAAAACTTGTTTATTTTCCAACCCAGCAAATACGGGCCTTCTATAATTCCTCTAAATTGCAAACTGCACAGTTCTTTCTTTAGCTCATCTGTCTCTTCCTGAACCATATGCAGCTAAAAGAGTCAATTGATACTTTTAACATTCTTCATGAACCTCTTTTCCTAGACCTCCTGAGTTACTTAGGTACATTTGCCATCTTCCAATTTACCACAGGGGACATTCTCCCCAATTGTTTCACCACTACATAATGCAGCTTGCTAAATAACAATTTCCTTGCTGTCTTTCTAGTCTCTGCCCACCACCCAGTCTCAAAGCCAATGCAACATGTTTTAGGTTTCTTTGTTATAGCAGCACTCCAGTTCTAGGTACCATTCTCTGCATCAGCTCTTCCTTGCTGGATAACAAACTACTCCAAAATTTGGTGACTTAAAACAACAACTGCGTATTTTCTCACAATTCTGTGTGTTTACAATTTAGGCTAAGCTCAGCTAGGCAGTTCTGCTCCATGTGTGGTCAACTGGACTTACTCATGCAATTTGCAGTCAGTTGGCAGGTCATCTGGGGGCCAGCTTGTTATGGATGGCTTCAATAAGATGCCTGGGACATCAGCTAGAATAGTTGAAACAGCTGGTTGATATGTGGTTTCTTATCATCAAGAAGGTTAAACTTGTCGTTTAAATATGGCAGTGTTTTAAGAGGGCAGGAGTGGAAGGTGAAAATTCTCCTGAGACAGTCCTTGGAAGTCACTCTGATCTGCCACATATATTGATCAAAGCAAGTAATAAGGACAGCCCAGAGTCAAGATATGGAGAAATAGTTTCTACCTCTTCATGGGAGGGATTACAAAGTCTTTGTACCTATTTTTAACCCATCACAGAAAACCAAATAAGATAATGGTTGTGAAAGTTCTTTATAAACAGTGCTAGGTATAGGCCAAATGGGAAGTGGTGGTAGCATTATTATCATCATCATCATTAGTGTGATTGTTAATACAGTATTATTTCTATAAATCCAAGAAAAATGCTTTAATTCTATGTCCAACCACAGTTTGAATTACCTGTATATAGGCTCTTCTTGAGGAATGAATCTAATATCATCATTGGAAAACATGATCTAAAACTCCTTCAGTGTGTGTTCCATAGGTAAGAAACTGATTATTTTCATTATTTCTCATACAAATTTCAGCTAGTTAGTTCTAAATCACTGTGCACCACATGAGACTATAACATCCTCCTCAACTGTCCCCTTTTTCCAAAGCACACACAATGCTAACAAGATGTTAACACAATGTTAAGTTATCTGATCATGAACAGATTCATCCACCCAACATTCAACACTGAACACCTTAAAAGGGGCGATCTCTGTGCCTAGGAAGGTTGATACAAAGATGTCTAAGATGTCATCTATTCTCCCAGACAGGTGGAAAAGGTCAGAGAAAAACCCAGGTAGTCATTTATTTCTTCACATTATAGCCTTCAGAAAACACTTCTCCTGCTTGGCCCCTAACCCAACTTAGCTGCCTGTTTCTAAAGAGCCTTAGATGAGGAATCAGTTGTTGGAACTATGGAAAGAATTCAGGACAGGCCTTCATGGTGATGATATGTCACTCCCTTAGGGCATTCTGACAAAATCTGCCTGCACTGCTAAATCCTCGGACTTCTACCTCTGAAGCCAGGAACACAATAAAGGAAAACGCAGGATATTTGATTCTCTAGAATTTATAGGTAGAAAGGGCATTGTGGGATCATTGTCTTTTGCCCGTGTCCTTCGTATCTCTGCAAGGAAGCCAATGTGAAGATGACTGCTCATAGGACAGATTACAAATCTGATCAAGCTGGATGGTAAGTCTACATGAGTTTGCCATATTTTTTACAATTTTCTGTGTACTCAAAATATTTCTTTGTTTAAAAAAATCTTTGAGGATGGTACAGACAGTGAAGTTGAAAAAGACATCAGAGAAGTAATTAAAGAAAACAGCTAAGGCAATTAAAAGACACTTGAGAGAGAGAGAGATGAACAGATGTTTGGTAGGCAGAGGTATGAGCATGGAAGCATCCAGGTGAATGGCCTCCAAGAAGATAGGAAAACAGGAAACTGAAAGGCTTACTGGGGAAACAGTAAGTAGTCTAGTTTGGGTGGAGTTCAGAACATGCAAGTTTAAGCAGTCACAAAATGGGAATAATAGCATTAATAACAGTGAGGCCATTTTTTGGTTCATCATTATTGCCACTCTAATATGCACAAAAGTGATTTAAGAGTTAAATATGGATTTGTATGAGAGAGATGTTTAAACAGCTTAAAAACGTATTTTTAATTTCCCTACCTTAAAATTGCTCTTCCTCCAATCTTTCCCATTTCTCTTGCAGAAACAAAAACATAAGAATCACTCTAGGTGCCTCCCTTTCACTCACTCCTCTCTTCCACATCTAGTCCATCAACCAGTCCTGTTACCTCTATGCCTAAAACCAAAGAGTCTTCACAATCTCTTAGACCAGGGCTTGGCAACTTTTTCTAAGGTCCATATTTGGCTGCTAGGCCAGAGTTTGCCAATCCCTGTCCTAGACCAAGACATCATCATTTCTCTTTATTACATGTGTACCCTCTTAAAGTGGACTCTTTGATTCTAATTTTGCTGTTCTCTGGTCCATTATCCTCATAGTAACTAGAGTGATCCTTTTGAAACAAAAATCAAATTATCTTGCTTAAAATCCTAAAATGGGGCTGTCTCTTCTCAGCCTCATGAGACACTGATAGCATATAACCCACGACAGGCCCTAGTGCACTAGTGCACAGATGAGGATGTGACAGTGAGTTTGGAGTGACAAGCAGCTCTGGAGGCAATAGAAGAGTCAAATGGAAACTCAGAGAAGTAGAAAGAAGCCAACACATTTAAAAACATATTAGATGGACCAAAAAAAGGTGGCAGCAACAGACCATGGTACAACTCGCAGTCTGTCTGCCAGTCTCCATGGCGACCCCTTTCTCCACAGGTCCCACCCAAGAATCCTCAGAGCATCAGGAATAAGGTTTATTGCCAATTTCCTCCCTGTAGTGACTCCCCATGTCACCTTCTTGAGGGCTATGATAACTACTTCTCTATAGTAAAAATTCTTGTGATACTCTCCTTCCTCTACAGTATTAACATTTTTTATAGTGCATGTTCTGTTGTATTTCCAAAATTGTTTACATGGTAAAATAAAAACATACTCTTGACATATTTTTAAAAATTCTGAAATAGCTTTTATTGTAATTAGAATGTGACCCTTGATTTGGTCTGTACTTTCCACTCCCACTTCATTTCCTACCATTCTCCCTTCTGCTAACCACATACTAGTTATACCTTCCATTTGTCTGGGAATTTGAACTTCCCAAGTTCTAACACAGGCCTTAGCCCATGTAGTTCTTTCTACTTCAATGGCCTTCTCTGGGCTGTTTCCTCCTTATCATTTATATCAAATATCACCTATTCAGAAAAATCTTTTCTGATCAACTTGGCAAAAATACTCCTTTGCATGCCCACCCTTTCCAATCACTCCGTGGTCAATTAGCCAGGAGACTTTCTTCACATCACTTACCACAGTCTGAAGTCATTTTATTTATTTATTTGCTTATGTATTAAGGTCTCCTCCATGTCTGTAAACTCTGTGAGGGAAAGAATTTTGTCTCATTTGTTGATATATCTGTAGAAGACTGCTGGCAGGTAGCAGTACTCAGAAAATATCTGTTGAATGAATGAATAAATAAATGAATGACAGATATCCAATGGTTTGAGGATGAAACTCAATGCCAAAAGCCTCTCTCTATCCTCTCATGATTCTTCCACACTCCCATCAACAAGTGCCTGCAACCCTTCTTAAAGTTATGTGGAGTTATATTGGACACAGTGAAACTTTAGTCAGGAAAAAAAATCTATGCTAATAATTTAGCTGTCTAATTGATGTTTCCCTTCCCAGTATCATTATTATTATATCTTAATTCAATTAAGGGATGATTCTAACCTGGCCAAGTTCAAACACTGGGTCAAGTGGCAGTGGGGACAATTTTTGGTCCTGTGGACCTTTGAGAATCACCCTGTGTGTTGCCAGAACCATGGCATCTGGAGTCAGAAAACCTGGGGTTAAGCCCTAGTCTGCCATTTACTGTGTGACCTCAGACAAACTACTGAGCCTCTCTCATGAGCCAGGGCATCACTTATAAAGTGGGATAAAGGTGTAACTCCACAGAATGCTATAAGAATTAATACAGTTCTGTATGTAAAAGGACTTAGTAAGCACAAATATGCTGTCAAATCTTTGTTAAAATCATGTTCTCTTTGCCTAAAAGGTCTCTGCTGTGCAGCTCCTATACAACATATGACTCATTTTGTCTTTTGAACAGAACTAGATCTTTGTGGTTTTTAATGTGTTTAATGTGTTTGCATTTTAACAGAAGCCTTCAGTTAATAAGGGGCTTAACACAAAGGAATAAATGGTATGGTGGGAATCTCAGGTGCCTCCCAAAGGATGTAGGGGTGGGTGATTTTATAAGTAGCACTGGCTTTGGAGTTAGGCCTGGCTCTAAATTCCAGTTCTGATATTTATTAGCTGAATGACCTTGGAGAAGTTACTTAGACTTTGAGTGTAGAGGGAAGATAACTCTTACTCCAGAGATTTGTTGAAAAGATAAAATGAGAAAATATGTGCAAAAATACTTGGCACCCTGCCCAGTTCATGAGGAACTGAGAAATTGTGTTCTATTTGCCATAATTTATATCAGGTAGCATAGCAGCTGCCGCTTCTACTCTAGAGGAAAGAGAGCCTGGAAGAGGGTGTCCTTCAAGAACCTGTGAGTTCAAATGGGACAAAGGAGGATTTGGAGGGAAAGGTCAGGGCCGTGATGTGTTTCCTGTGGTGGGAACATCACAGCGGGTAGGGTAGCTGGTAGTTGGGGTGCTAAAGTGAGGATCTGGAGTCTGAGGAACAGAGAGGAGATGGCCTAGTAAAGGGGGACCAAAGACTAACTGTCCATTTCTCAGATCTCCCCAAGGGTGTGTTTTTGTGCAAGCTATATTTTCACCTTAACCAGAACAAGTTGGAAGAGCTCTTGTCCAACATCCTAATTCAACATTTACTGACTTACATCTACCTCTGAAGTTAGATGCATCTCTGTGGTTTGAGAAAGTTCGCTAAACCCAGGCCTCATTCAGGCATGAGCTCTACCTAAACATGTGGGATAGAAATGTGTCAGGTGAAGGCATACACACTGCATGGTAAGGTATAGGTTTTGTACCAGACCTGATGTTCCAAATCTGCTCAGCCAAATGATTTTAATTCAGCTGGAAGCTGCTAATGAATGGGGAATTAATTTCTAGTTGAGAGAACTCTTTGCTTTTTTGTGCCCTTTCTTCCAAAAGGAACATAATCATTCCTTCTGATTAGTATCTAACTGTGGATACTTAACAGAATTAAAAACATGCAGGTGTGCCATATAAGGAGAATTCAGATGAGCTGCAACCTAAAATAACATTCTTTTTTCAAAGACAGATTTTCAGGCTGCATAAGCAAACCTTATCTGAGTCTACAATAGGGGAGAGGAAGCAATGAAACTTGAACTGCCTTCAAAGGTCCATAAGGCATTACCATTACTGGTGATGTGGAGGTTGGTGTGCTTGCTCAATTTTGCTTACCAAGAAACCAGGAACATGATCAAGCAGCACATCTTCTCACTAAGAAGCAAGGACCATGGATTGCCAGATCCTGGACTAGAGATGAAAAATGTCTTGATATTTGAGCCAGTGAACAATAGGCTCAAGGGCTTTGCACCTTGGGTTGTCAGTGTCAGAAATATATTACAGGTTATTCCTAGCCATGAACAAAATTGCCCCTAGAAGGACATTTGTGTGTTTAGGGCTAGCCAACTCAGGTGGGGTCCTTGTGACAGATAGCTATCCAAAATACTTCTGCCAGGTGAACTACTCTGGTTATGTCTCCAAAAAGCTATGGAGCGCTATGACTGAATTGTCCCAGTAGCTGACCCAGATCTACTTGGGAAGGAGGACACAAGTGATGGTTTCTAAAGTATCTGAGTTTTAAACTGCCTTGATAAGGAACTGAGAAAAGAATTACCTATGAGGAATGGTCTTTCCTTCATTATGTACAATCCTGATCTTTATGCTGAAATAATATCCTAAAGTGGAGGGTGCCTGCTTTTGACTGCTTCTTTGAAACTGTTAAACTCGTGTCTTGTACAGTCCTATGGTCTTTAGGCTGGCAGCCTCAATGGCATGACTTGGTCCCCTCCTTTGGTAGGACCAGAGTTGACTAAGGAGTTCTACTATTTATCTTAAAGACATTGATCTTTTGGCCATGCCACACAGACATCTAGGTCTAACATGCTCTTAAATCTTTAAAGTTCTGCTTCAGACATGATTCTAAGGTGAAAGAACACAGGCAAGAAAAAACAATATTGCAAACTACTTAAATACATTTATTCTATTCATGTACTTAGATTAGGTAATAATTCATACTCATGACAACAAAATTCAAACAGTGCAAAAGTCAGTCCCTCTTGCACCCCAGTCTCCCAGTTGCCCATTCTTTCCCTCTGAGAAAATATTACCAGCTTCTCATGCATCCTTCCAGAGAGAGCCTGTGTGTATATAAGCATCCTTGAAAAATGCAAATGAAAGTATATTATACACACTCTTCCACACTTTGCTTTTTTCATTTACTAATATATCTTGAAGATAATTTTATCTCAAAAGATCTTTATTTGTTTTGATGGGTGTACTTTTTGTATGGATGAATCTGTAGTATTGATGGATCATAATTTATTTAACTAGTCGCCTATTAGTGAACATTTAAGTTGTTTCTAATATTTTGCTTCTACAAACAAGGCTGCCATTTATATATTGAAGTGGGAATAATTTTCAGCAAAGATGATTGTGGTCAGGATCTCAGCCCTCAAATCATTGGTCAGTTACCTGTTGCCACAGTGTGTACCAGAGAGGGTATCTTTAGCACATTAGATAATCTGACGAAATGCATATCCTCTATCAGTGTAATTAATTAGTTATAATTCCACCCATCCCTATATGCATGCTCTTTTGTAATGTGACGTTGCCATTTCTCCCTTCATAAAAGAGAGTTCATTTTCCTACCCCTTCTATCTGGTCTGGTTTGTGATTTGCTTTCTGCAATATAGTGTGGCAGATGTGACACTGTAAAAGTCCCAGAGCCTAAGTGAGCTCTGTAGAGCTTACTCTTCTTGGCAGCCTCTCCTCTTGCCCTCTGGGAATGCTGCCTGAGACCATGCAAAGAAGCCTAGTGAGGTTTCCTGGAGGATGAGAGGCCAATGAAGAACAGAGGTATCCCAGTCAACAGCCAGCACCAACCCCTAGAAGTGATCAAGGCCACCTGAGGCCCTTGAGCCCCAGTCAGGCAGCTGATCACTGCAGCTGCACAAGTGACCCCAGACAAGACCAGCAGGTTCTAGTCCAAACTTCTGACCCATAGAATCATAACGGGAAAATGGTTTTTTACTGTTTTAAGCCACTAAGTTTTAGGTTGTTCGTTAAGTAGCAAAAGATAAGTGATACAAGTAACTAAGGATTTGGGCCAAACTTCTATCTCAAGGATTTTTTAATTGCCAGAACCATCTGTATCAGATGTGGAGTGCTTTTAAAATGCAGATTCCTGGCCCTGAATTAGAACTTAAGGGCCTAGGAATTTGCATTTTAGAAGGTTACCCAGATGATTCTTTTTTAATGTAATATTTGAGACTTGACATTATATTATTTATGCTACATATATATATTATATGAGGTTATGAAGTAGAATAGGAAAATAAACATCTATGAATCTAGTACAGTCTTAAGAACTAGAAGTTAGCCTTGCAAATGTATACCCATTACAATTTCATAACATTATCATAATAATCACTTATTGGACACTTAATATGTGCCATGCACTAACCTATAACTTATCCAAGGTAGCAGTAGTGAGTGGTGAAACTGGGATTTGAATCTAGAGCTCTTTGACTCTAAAAATCATTTTTTTAACCACTACATGCTTTCTCCATTTACTTGCTAATAATTAGTACATGAGATAATGTACATGAAGGGCCTAGCCCAATGAATAGTCCATAAATATGACTATCCTCTTTGGCTCCACTGAATCTTACAGTAACTATACTATATGGAAACCAGATGAAAGAAGAGAGGCACCAAGCCCCAAATGGTATTTGAAGGACTGAAAGAAGATCGTCACCTGGGTTAGTGAAGGTAATAAATACTTATGTGTTGGTTTTTGTCCATACTCAATCCAAGAATACCTTAAACACTCTGATACCAAGGAACACTTAAGCAATAAAATAAAGGAAACAGGTGTTAATAATTATTTGTTGAGTATTACGTGTTCTGGATGGGTAAATGAGCAACATATCTTCAAGACTAAGCTTACTCAGATTATTAACAATAACAATAATGACTATTATTAACATTATTAAGCATCTCTTATAAAGCAAGTACTGTTTGAGATATTTTACATACAATTTCTAATTTAATCTTTATGAAAACTCTATGAGTATTTCAGTCAACCAAGATGGTGGTGTAACATACTTTAGAGTCCCATTGCCCCAGAGGATCTTTGAACAACTAGTAAAAACTGGCAGAGCCTCAGAATTCTGGAAAACAGTTAAAAAGTTGCAGAAACTGGGCAAATGCTGAATCAAGAAAATGCAATTTTTGAACACAGAATAAGCTGTGGCATTCTTGGTGGCCCTTCCCCTACCTCTCCTCTGCATGGTGTGGAACCAGCCTACACTCTCATTGAGGGTTCCTATCTGTGTTCTGGAGGGAGCAGAATAATATTTATGTACATACTAGGGGTGCTTTTATATCCCTGACAATTCTGAAAGTCTGAACCAGGAAATTCAGTCTCTGGTTCCCCTTTCCAGAGCTTGCCTGCAGGCAGAAGCAGCTTGCATACAGATAAAGCAGCATAAGAAACAATTAAGCCAAAGAAACCTGGAACAAAGAATTGCCTGCTCTAAGTCATACAACAGAACACTCAGGAAGGGGGAGAAAGTCTATTTTATGGGGAGTAGAGGAAGCATTCGAATTTCTGTAAATGTGGGAATTCCAAAAGCCACAAGCAAGCACAATCCCATGCAAGCATGGACAAGACTCAGGTTCAGAAAAGATGAAGAGGACCCTGTACTTCACTTTCATTTCAGGACGATTTACTTGATAGGAAGACTACACTCTGAAGAAGAACACCAGGCATCAAAGGGCTAATTTGCAAAGATTGTTAAAAGTGTATTTTTTGTAGGTTTGTTTGGTTTTTGTTAGCTCCTGGCAGTCAAGGAAATTGCTGTCATATCACTAGCTGGATACAAACTGGATATAAAGAAATGACAGCTCAGGGACTAAATCTCAGACTTAACACTTTAAAATATTAAAATGTATCATGTGCAACAAAAGGTTACAAGATAAATAAAGAATCAGGAAATGAGGGCCCACCCAAAGGAACAACATACATATTCAGAAAACATCAATAAATAAGGCCAGACTTGTAGATACTAGACAAAGACGTAAAATAAAATGAGCCTCAGTATGCTCAAATAGATAATGAAAAACATGGAGAAAGAACTGTAGGATATCAGGAAAACAATGAATGAACAATATGAGACTCTCAATAAAGAGTAAGAAATTTAAAAAGAAACCAAACAGAAATACTGGTGTTAAAGACCACAATAACTGAAATGAAAATTTCCTAAAGGCTATCAACAGCATATTGGAGCTGGCAGAGAAAGAATCAGTGAATTCAAAGACAAGACAATGGACATGATTCAGACTGAGAAGCAGAAAGAAAAAAAAAAAATGAAAAAAGTAACAGAGCTTCAGAGACATATGGGACAACATCAGGCATATCAGCATACAAGCTATGAGATTCTCAGAAAGAGAAGAAAGACAGGGGCAGAAGGAATACTCAAAGAAATAATGGCAGAAAACATCCCAAATTTAATGAGAGACATGAATATGTACATTCAAGAAGTCCTACAAATCCCAAACCAGGATAAACTCAAAGACAACCATGCTCAGACACATAGTACTCAAATTGTCGAATGCCAAGGACAAGGACAGAGCATTGAAAGCTGCAAGAAAAAAGTAACGTGTTATGTACAAGAGAAACTCAATAAGTGCCTATTTCTCTTCAGAAACCATGTAGGCAGGAAGGCAGTGGGATGAAATATTTAAAGTGCTGAAAAAAAAAGTCAATCAAAAATTTTATATCTGGCAAGGCTGTCTTTCAAAAGTGAGGTAGAGATTAACACATTCCCAGATAAACAAAAGCTGAAGGAGTTCCTCAACATTAGACCTTCCTTATAAGCAATGCTAAAGAAGTTCTTCAGACTGAGAAAAGGACACAAGACAATGGATCAAAGTGGCATAAAGAAATGAAGACCTCTAATAAAGGTTACCATACAGTTAATTATAGATGCTGGTACTATTGTACTGTATTTTTTTGGTATGAACCTCAACTTTCTACTTTTTACATCTTCTAAAGTACAAATGCAATAAAAAGAATGATAAATCTGTGGTTTTAGACATGTACTGTAAAAAGATAATTTGTAAAAAGTACAAACAAAAAGATGGGGGGAAGGAACATACAAGGTGTCAAAGAAGAAATCTCAAAGGAAATTAGGAAATATCTTGAGGTTATTGAAAACAAAAAATACAATATACTAAAACTTATGGGATGCAGCAGGGGCAGTGTTGACAAGGAAATTTATAGCTTTGAAGGCTTACATTAAAAAAGAAGAAAGATCTCAAGTCAGAAACTTAACCACACAACTGGAGGATCTGAAAGAAGAAAAGCAAACTAAACCTAAAGTGAGCAGAAGGAAGGAAATAACAAATATTAGAGCAGAGATAAAACAATATAGAGAATCAACAAAACCAAAAGCTGGTTCTTTAAAAAGATCATTAAAATCAATAAGCTTTTAGCTAGACCGAGAAAAAAGAGAGAGGATACAAATAAATAAAATCAGAAATGAAAGGGAGAACATTACTAATGACCACACAGAAATAAAAAAAGATTACAAGAGGATCTGTTGCATGCCAACAAGTTTTATAACGTAGATGAAATGGTCAAATTCTTAGAAACACACAAAGTACCTACAATGACTCAAGAAGAAATAGATCTCAACAGACCAACAACAAGAGATTGAATCAGTCATCAAAAATATCCTACAAATAAAATCCCAGGACCAGATGGCTTCACTGGTGTATTTTACCAAACATTCCAAAAAGAAGTAATACTCATCCTGTTCAAACTCTTCCATAAAATTGAAGAGGAAGGAACTCAACTTAGTCTATGAGACCAAGATCACCCCAACACCAAAGCCAGAAAAATATACCACAAGGAAAGAAAATTAAAGACAAATATACCTTATGAATATGGCTGCAAAAATCCTCAACAAAACACTACAAACCTGACCCAACAGCACACTAAAAGAATATACACTATGATCAAGTGGAGTTTATCCAGGTATATAAGGGTGGTTCAATGTAAGAAAATCAATTAATTAATACATCACATTCATAGATCAAATAAAAAAACAAACAAACATGATCATCCCAATTGGTGCAGAAAGGGCATTTGACAAAATCCAGCATCTTCTTGATTAAAACACCCTCAAAACTTAGAAGGAAATTTCTTCAATATGATAAAGGGCATATAGGAAAAACTCACAGATAACATTATACTCAATGATCAAACACTGAAAGTTTTCCTCATAAGACCAGGAATTAGACAAGGATGCCCCCTATTACCATTGTTATTCAACATTGTACTGGACATTCTAGTCAGGGCAATTAGTCAAGAAAAAGAAATAAAAGGCAGCCA
>JAQZBX010018742.1:0-26584 GCA_029593785.1 Cabassous unicinctus | reverse complement strand
GTTAAAACCTAGAGTGTAGGTTATTAGAAGATAGAAGGAGGGTTGAGAAGGTGTACTAATACTCAATGAATGTGGAAGTTTTGATTAACTTGACTTGTAAACGTGTAGAAATGGATAAAGTTGATAAGTACTGATTTTTGCCTCTTGGTTAATGGTGCCACCATCTTCCTAGTCACCCAAGATTGAAATCCGGTCATTATTTTTCACTTCCCCTGCCCCTAACTTCACATACTTAATTAAACATTAAGAACTAGTCTTTCTTCCTTAGTAACATAGCCATTCTTTTGAATAAATTTGTATAAATCACATTATAACCAATTTGAGGTTTGAATATTTCTTTATGGTCATTCTTAGCATTTCCTCTACCCTTATTTTATTGTTGTTAAATTTACAAACATTTATAAGTACTACGCAAAAAAACTTGTTTGTTGTTTATCTGAAATTCAGATGTAACTGGGTGTGCTGTATCTTTATTTGCTAAATCTGGCAACCCCATGCAGGGTACATTTATGGGACTGCTCTCTATCTTACAGGACTTAGTTGGTGCTCTAACCACAGTGGCATGATATCTCTCCTGTCCTGTTTGACATGATCCCCAACGGTCCTCAGGAATCTATGATGGGGCAGTAAGGCTAAGCTAGCACACCGCCGAGTGCCTCTGAGCTGGTAGGCTGCTCTAGCTGAAGATTCTACTATCTCCTGTTACCACTTCAGGACCTTCACTAGGTCTCATCGTCCTTTTGCTCTATCTAATTCTCACTACTGCTGGCTTTTGTCTTTTTAAATAACTCTTTTTCTTAGCATAGCTATGTTCCATGCAATATTTGGGACAGACTGATACTAAAAAAATATCAGAGAAAACCCCCAAAACATTACATATCTGAAATCAAATGTAATTGAGTGCCTTGTAATTTCTCTGCAAAACTACAAAATCCTTTATGATGTGATATTAGTGGTGGCATGGACAAAATGGTAGGCAGATATTTGGGAAATGCAGGTCCAATTAATTTAATATGATTTTTTCTGCACTACTTTCAGATCTTTAATATTGCTATTGTCTACTGTAAATTTCTACCAGACAGATAGATTTTTCAGATCTTCCAGTAATTTCTTTTTTAACCATGAAACCCTTTTAACTGTGAGCATCTAGTGGGACTATTTTTCTGTGGAAGGCATTTTGGGAAAGAATGATGAAGAGCAGTGCCAGGTGATTCAGAGAATCCAGCCCATGAGATGAATCCCAGTCTTTCTGTATTGTAAGCTAAGTGTAAGGAGACCAAGACAGTCACAGGAATCTTAAAAGGTAAAATATAAATTTCCATATGACTTCTTCAAGGACCAGTACAGCATAATTTTGATGGATCATTGAATTATTTTATCTTCTACATTCTGTAATATGAAGGGTCTGACAAACTGGCTGATCAAATTCTTCTCTGATTCAAAGTTGAGGCTTCCAAACTCCAGTGTTCCATCTGTGCTGCTAAATTAACATGTCTAGGCCATGTTTTATATGAGTGGTTCTCGCTGAAATTACGCGAGGCTGCCCATGTCTTTGGTGCAATGGTAATTGAAAAGGCAAAATACTTTTATGAGTAAATAGAGCTGATCGAATTGTGTAATATTCTGATGAGCAGTGTGCACCTTTCAAAGTGAGATGTGACACTCAAATGCCAAATAAACCAGTTGCAAAACAACCAAAACCTTTGGCATTTGGGAATAGTTTTGTGAGTCTTTTTTTCCAGAGAACTTAATTTCTGTGCAGAACCTAACAAGTGAGTGATTTTTCAAAGCAGCTGAAACTGGTGTTTTCAAGGTCATGGAGAAAATTGATGGCTTAGAATTATGATTAGATTCTCCTCCTACTCCTTTCCTTCTTTCATTTCTCATTTGATAACTTTATTTTCTCATTTATCCTCTAATTTTGCATATCTCTCTGAGAACAAATGCATAAACTGACCTTAGGAAATGTATTCAAAAGCGAGTTCTCAGTAACTCTGAGATGTCATTTTCTCGTTTAAAATCAGGGGACATTCGAAAGACCTTTTGGGTTAAACCAATTGTCCAGTTAATCATTCATTCATCCAACTCATACTTCTTGAGTATCTGAGAATAATTGGACAGTGTCTCTATTATGAAGCTCCCAATAGAGTGGGGGAGCAGAAATACAAACCACTACCTAATGTGGAGAAAGTGTCACAAGAGAGAAGTACATATAAAGTAAGATGGATCTATAGAGTTAGTAGGATCAATTTTGCTCTGTGTGACTGGATACATATAGGAGGATTTTCAGAGGAAAATAGTTTGAACCTGGTCTTAAAGAAAGGATAAGTTCAGAGGGTTGTCTTAGTTTCCTAGGGCTGCCATGGCAAAGGATCACAAGCTGGTTAGCTTGAAACAACAGAAATGCATTGTCTCACAGTTCTGGAGGCTAAGAAGCCCAAGTCAGGTGTTGGCAGGGCCATACTTCCTCTGAAGCAGGGGTTCTTAACCTTTATTGTTCCATGGACCCCTTTGCCAGTCAGGTGAAAACCACGGACCCTTACTAAGTCCACACTGTACTGTGCATTATTTAATAAATATATCACACCTGCACAAACATGTCCCCACAAGAATAATGTTTTTTTGAATTTCAATTCAAGCTCACAGAACCCTTGTTAAGAACCCCTGCTCTGAAGTCTGTAGGGGTCTGGTAGTGGCTTGCCAGCAATCCATAGCATTCTTTGGCTTGTGGAATAACTCAATCTCGGCTTTGTCACATGGCTGTCTGCCTGTGTCCAAATTTCCTTATAAGGACACCAGTCGTATTGGATTAAGGGCCCACCCAAATCCAGTCTGGCTTCATCTGAACTAATAACATTGTCAAAGATTCTATTTCCAAATAGGATCACACCCATGAGATGTGGTATTAGGACTTAAACATCTTTTTTGGGGGGCACGCAACTCTATCTATAATATAGATTAAGGGGCAAATAATGGGGTTGAGTGGTGTAGAATGGGGTGAGTGGAATAAAATGGGGTTAGCTTCCCGTAGATTAAACAGTAAGCTCCAAACTTTGGTGGCTGACAAAATCCATAGCCCAGTCTCTGCCTGTCTCATGGCAATCTGTCTCCTTCTGTCTCTTCCTCATTCTTACCACCACATCCACATTTCCTGTTTATAAGGTCTCCAGTCACATTGGAATAAGGCCTACCCTGATTCTAATAGGCCTCATTTTAACTAATAACATCTTCATAGATCCTATTTACAAATGTGTTCACAGCGATCAGGGCTTGAACACGTGAACACAACTTTATGGGGGATAGGATTCAAATCACAACAGAAAACATCTGAGAAAATATGACAATAAATTTTGCAGCGCCATGGTGCCCTCTGTAAAATAAGTGGCTCTTTCTCATGCAAATTTCCCTCATGTACCCTTAACTTTATGCATTGACCCTGCCTTTGACTTGGTCCTTATTGTCTCATACCTGACTGTTATAACAGCTGGCTAATAGGCTACCCTAATTATTACTTCTTATCCAGATTTATGTTATTACTGTGCCATTGTGATATCAAAATCAAACTTACCATTTATTAAAATCATCATGGAGTATGGACTGGACATTGGATTTGGAGTGAAAAGTCATATTTTAAGAGCTACTCAAGAGCTGTGCAACCTTGAGAAGGTTACTTTATATCTATGGTGAATGTATTTCCCCACCAATAAAATTCATATAATAATACCCAGCTGCCTAATTCATAAGTTTACTGTGAGATTTAAACGTGATAGTATGCAAAGGGAATTTGTAAATTTTGAGATTTAATATATATGCAATGTACTGTTATCACTCAATGAAGTCTATTTTTCTTAAGCTGGCAAACAAATCCTAGATCATCTTGGCACAATTACTTTTCCAGTGTATATTTGACCACTTGCTTATATGAATAGGTCTCCAAAATAGAAAGTAATCTATAAATGTCTTGGGCTTTTATAACTCAACACCTTTCTACTCCCTTTTCCTACTGAATTTCTTCCCATCTTTCAAAGTGGCATTGAGATGCTAGATTCTAATCACGCCGTGCTTGGTCATTCCAGTCTGATTTGTTTAGCTAGCGTTATATCATATGGAATCTTGAGATAGCTGGGATTATAGTACCAACAGTGAACTAATTAGTCGATTAACTTACAAGGACCATCTATGAAGACTTTAGCATTTGGTTCTTCTAATTTAGTTGCTTTTCTACCACAACACTTTCCACATAACGAAGTAGCACTTTTTTTTTTTTTTTTTAACATTTTGTCAAAAATTTTTGAATTATTTAACTACTTTCCACAATTTCCAAAGCCAGGTAGAAATTTTCTCATTCTTTAAGAGATAATTGGTAAAACTGAACTATATTTGATTGTAAAATATAAGTCATTTAAAATATTTATTTCTTAGCAACATAATGATTAGGAAAAATTAATACTATAACACAGAATTATCTCTGGGTTAAGGAACAGAGAGAAAAGCCAGAACTTGACATTGAATTTCTATTGGGATTAGCACAGGACTGCATTAGCTCAGCACACTGGTGATTTATGCAATACTCATTGTGAGCTGAAGCATCGCAATAGCAGCTAGCGCTGCCTTCTACCTGCCCGCCTTCCTTCTGGTGGGCTTGTTCCTCTTTGGTGGTATTAAGGGCCACAGTAATTCCTTATGACAAGGGAAAGTTATTCACAACTCAGGCCAATCTACAAAGCACTAAGAGAATGAGTTCTCCTATTTCCAGTCTGGTGTTTTTCCCCATGTAAAGATGATATTGTATGGAACACAGGGGCCATGTGCATTTGTGATCACAGTTTATTTATGTGGATTAACCCCTCCCCTGCAAATTCTAGAACTCTCTCACTAATTGCAGTCCCTTTTATTTACAATTCAAAACCATCATCTTACATTCTGTGGCTTTAAAAAATTCCATTTTTTAATCAGATACTTTCCCTAGGCAAGGTGGCGCAAGAAAGCCATGTGGTTTTTCTTATTATAATAACTATAATACGGGATCTTGTCCATTTTCTTCACTCCCAAGAATGAAAACCTCAGCTGCTTCTTCATCTTGTCTCTTTTCCTAGACCTTGTTAAATGATGGGGAGTCTCCGAATTCACTGACTGGGCATGCTATTTCTATGAATATAACACTTCCAAGAACTTTTCCAAGTGTACAATCATAAATACGTTTTAACTTTACAAATCCTTTAACTGAGCATGTTGGGATTGCTTTATTTATTCTAATCCAATAAATTTCCCTTCTGTTCAATGCTTCCTAACTGTTCTTTTGATATATTTTTGATTTTTTTCCTGCTCAAACAGTAAGAAGTTGGGCAAAGGTGAAAAGGTGAGGAATAGTTTCTGGTCATTTGTGATGATGCCCCAAATGATGCTGTCCCAGGTTTTATTCTGTTCTTAGTGAAGAGTGGGTCACCAGAGAAGAGAGTCAGTGGCCAGGTGGAAGAGACATGGCCCAACTGTAACTTCTCCTTTGTCAGCCACAATAAAACCATGTTGAATCCCTCACGGGTATAAAGTGTGGCATTCTTATTTACATACCTCAAAAATAATACACTACATTTTTCAACCTTGGGGTTTTTATTTTTTTTTAAGTTTATTTAAACATATTGCTTGAGAATGAATCTTGTCTCCCCACAAAAGACATGTTCAAATCTTAACTGTGTTCCTGTGGGTATGAACCCATTTGTAAATAAGACCGTTGAAGATGTTATACTTTGTCAAGGTGTGGACCCATTTCTGAGCAGGATCTTTAAAGATCATATTTTCATGAGGCTAAATTAATCCATATAGCTGAAGTCCTTATAGGAGAGGAAGTCTAGGCAGAGACACAGATAACTGAGCAGGAGAGTAGGAAGCAGTAAGAGAGGCCGTGTGATGGAGGCAGAGATGCAAGACAAGGCGCCCTAAAGATCGGGACAAGCCAGCACTAGAATGCTACGGACTCCAGTAGAAAGCATGGCCTGTCAAGACCTTGATTTTGGACTTCTTGCCACCAAAACTGTGAGACAATAAGTTCCCATTTAAGCCAATCCGTTGCATGGTATTTATCACAGCAGTACCGGTACGTTAAGACACGTATCATTACATTTAAAGATGTCACAAGAGGAAAAAATAAAGAGTAGCTAAATTAGCCAAAGGAATAGAAAAACCTAGCTCCTGAGGAAGGGCAGAAAAAAGCATTAGGGATCTGCTCTCTGGAAAGATGATAGGAGGTATCAGCTAATAGGAGGTATCAGCAAAGAAAGCAAGCACTTAAGAAATAAGGGCCAGAAAACAATCTCAATTTCTTCACGGAATCCTTTTCCACCATAATGATGAAGATTTGGCTCTCTTAAACTTCACTCCCTCCTTTCATGTCCCCTATTCTTCTGCTCAAGCTAAACTGGTTCTATTCTGCTTTTGACTGCCATCCTAGAATTCCAATTCATTCCTCTCTCTTTTGGTTGGATAAACAGTGTCAATGATCCCATGTCTCTTTCTAACTTGGGTACATCCTTTATTTTGATGGAGCACATTTTTAAGTCAATGTCTAAGGATATGTAGAAGGTAAATTTTCTGAATCTTTGGATGCATCTGAAAATGTCTTACTATAGCTCAGACTTGAATGATTATTAGATTGGGTATAGAATACCAGGTTGAAGATAATTTTCTTTTACCACAAGTGAGCTTCACTGTCTTAAGCTCCCTGTGTTGATGAAATGTCTGCTGTCAGACTGATTCTCTTTCTTTTGGGAGTGGTCAGATTTTTCTTCTTCTCTAGAAGCATTTAGATCTTTCTTTTATCTTCAATGTCATGAAATTTCACAGAGCCAAATTCTTTGACAATTCTCATATCAAGAGATGAGGTCCAAGTCCTCTCTTGTTGAATCTGGACAGCCTGTGACTGCTTTGACAAATAAAGCTTTCAGGAAGTGACGCTGGGTGATTTCTGAAGCTGGGTCATGAAAGGTCATGTTCCTTCCTCTTTGTTCTCTGGGAAAACTTCCTCCCTGGAAGCCCTGTGTTGGCATTTTCCTTCTCAGAACTCAGTTGCCTTGTTGTGAGATCCAAAGCCATGTAGAGAAGTCATGTGCAGGTGCTTCAACTGACAGCCTGAGCTGAACCCAGTCTTCAAGCCATCCCAGTCCAAGTGTCAGACACATGAATGAAGACACCTCCAGATGATTATATTTTCCAGCTATTTGGGTCATCCCCAGCCACTTGAGTCTTCTCAGCTGAGGCTGCAGACATTGTGTAACAGAGACAAGCCATCCGGATCAACTGTGCTCTATCTGAATTCCTGGCCCAAAGAATTCATGAGTATAATGGACTCATTGTGGTTTTATGCTACTGGCTTTTGAATGGTTTGTTATGCAGCAATTGATAAATGAAACTCCAGGCATGGATCTTCTTTTAGTCACCATTCTTGACACTCAGTGGACTTTTTAAATCAGAATATTCTGTAATATTTTCTTATATTATTTCATTAATATTTTTCTCCTCTCCATTTCTAGAAAATTATCCTTTGTTATTTCCTTGGAAGTTTGCTGTTATCATTATCTATTTTTAAAACTATATTAGTCATATTTTCAGTCTCAGAATGATCATCTATGTCTTTTTTATAATTTCTATCACATTTTCTGTCTCTTTATCTTTCTGTTCTAATATATGGGAAAATTCTCTGACTTTATCTTTCCCATATCTATATTGAAGTTTTGTATTCCAGCAATCATTTATTTTCAAGAAATATTATTTCATAACATCATTGTCTTCTTTTATGTATTAAATATCTTCAAATATTTCTAAAGATACCATTACAATTTTAAGAGATTGTATCTATTCTCTGAATCATCTCACTTTTCATTTATCTATCTATCTATCTATCTATCTATCTATCTAACTATCTATCTATCTATATCTTGGTCTCTTGGTTTCAAGATGTTGGTTTTTCCTAATGTGGCTGTTGCAGCCAATGAATGCTGACTGGAAGCTCTGTGAGGAGGGGCAAGGTGAGTAGGCGATAAGTGAGAAGGCCTCCTAGCTGTTAGTATGTGTAGTATTTTCACTGGGGTCCTTGTCTTTGGAGAAGATCTTTCCCATTCTTTGCTGGTGGGCAGATAACTTGGGTGTTGGGCTTTCTCTTCATGCATATTGGAGCGGGTACAACTGTTACATATAAAGTCCTTAAACCTTCTCGTTTTTACTTTACTTGCACCTTCTATTGTCCTGAATGTTTCCAACTAAATACTTAATCTTTTTAAGGTTCTACACGTAATGTTAACATCTTCCTTAATTGTATCCTTTTCAAGAACTTTAACATACCTTCACTTTGCCCCATCAGTTATCCAATCTTCTAGAAATTTATTGACACATTTTGTCCACTGACGGTCCCCAAGCATCTGTTCTGTATGTTATTATTGAACAATGTCTATTTTATTCCTTCCCAATGATTTTAATGGACTCTCAGAAAAGGGACATATGAATTAATATGGTATATCCACTATCTTGGATTTTCTGAGGACTGCAAAACAGGCAGCACTGTGTTGAGAATTACGGCAGGCTTCTTGTTATTTATCAATATCAGTTCAGTTCTCCACTTTTTCCATAACAGTAACTGGCACGTGGCTGGCACATGGCTGCCCAGTTCAAGACCATATTTTCCAGCCTCCCATGCAGCTATGTGTGGCCATGTGATTTTAAGTGCTGAGCAGAGGGATGTGAGCAGAGATGATGTGCGCACTTCTGGCTGAATTCTTAAAAGAGGTGGTGCATTTGTCTCTGCAGCTTTCTTGTTTCTATTTATTGATGAGATATGGCAAGAGTTAGGAGGAGCTGGCTTGGACCCCCCGCATGGAATCCACATTTTGAAGATGGAAGACCCGTCTGCTAACCCTGCCAACCTCTGTAGAGTTACATGAGAGAAAAAGAAACTTTTGCCTTTTGAAGTCACAGTTGGCCTCAATTACAGCAGCTGAAAATATAACTCAAATAGATGTATTTTGTGATCAGAATATAGGGCCAATATTTAGGGTAATAATTATAATACTGCTAATAGTAATAATGACTAACAATTATTTGGAACTCACTGTGAGCCAGTTCTGTACTAAAGACTTAATATGGAATAATTTAATCTTCCCAACAATCCTACCTTGCGAAGTACACACTATTCTTTTTCCTACCGTGCAGATGAAAAGTTGCAGAGAGGGGTTAAATATTCACATCTTTAGTAGTGGGAGAGGTAGGGTCAATTCAGGCAGTCTGGGTTCAGAGCCCAAACACTTAATCACCCTGATATATTGCTTATTCTTTGTAGAATGCTTTGTGGTATTTGGCTTTTTTAGATCCAAAATGTATGCAGTTGGGAGTCATTTTAGCACATGAAGCAGTCAGATGTGAATTTTAAGCTATTAGGGATAAGGAAAGCTTAGTGATATATAAATGCCAATAGAAGCTAATAAATATAAGAATAGAAGATATCATAGCATCACTTGATCCATCAAAATTGCTCCAGTGAGGAGTGAATTGAAAGTTTGTACCCTCCCCTTGACTTTTCAAATGTAAATTTCATCGAAATATTACATGAAAGCAAAAAAGTGTACATAAGTGTGGCAACACAACCAATTTCCACATTAACACACCCATGTAACCAGCACCCAGATCAAGAATCACAACTGGACCAGCCCCCAAAGACTACCTTTCCAGTCACTACCCTCTGCTTTCTGAAGGGACATTCTTAATTTATTCTGTCAGTAACTGGAATTCTATCATGTTGCACATTCTTAAACCCTGCCTACCTTTAAACCAAAGAATCTTCCAAATAAACAGATGCAGATGTTTAGAAAGAATGGTTTTAGGTGAAGCCATATTCTCTAGCAACTGAGAGAAGTGATACCAAGCTCTGGCAACCTCTTTATACAATGAGCTCTTGACACAACGAGCCAAATCTCATCTTTGGGGAACTTCTATTCTGGCTCTTATGATGCTGTTCTCCCTTTGGCACTTCCGTTTTGGGTTTTACTTACGGTGTTTATGGGCCTGGCCATTTCAACTCTGCAGGGTTTTGGCTGTATTTCTCCTTGGGCTGTAGTTTTCGGTTTTGCAGCTTTAGCTTCAGTAGCTGGGGTCAAATGAGTTATGGTTCCAGAGAAAATAGAAATGATGGCACTGCTATTTCAAGGGGATTTGGCTCTGGCTGGGAATGTGGTACTTACTGAAGATTGAAAATTCAGCTGAACTTGAGCTAACAGCATCAACTGAGACTCATACTTTGGATTCTGGGGATTACGGATTTACACAATATTGTTTTATGTTTTCCTAAGTTTCAGTAATCATTTCTTAGCTAATAGCAAATGCAAGTCACCATCTGTAGCTGTTAAAATTCCAGATTTTTATTTACTTGATAATATAAAATCTGAGTTTGGTGCTGAGCCATTGACCAATGAGTTCACTTTTCTCCTTCACTCATTGTGTAAAAATATCTCTGCTTCTTAAATAAATATACTGATATCATCAAACACAAAAAGATGACCATATATCTACTTAATTTGTGGTTTGATTTAGCAGATTTTGTGTTTTCCATGCAGGGTCAGTTTTGATTAATGGAGTCTGAAAAATGTGATAAAGGGTCTCTGACTAGAATTTTGGACGAGGTTTTTCTAATTATGACCATGGTCATTTGCTCAGGCTCCCTGTGACATTTCAAAAATCTCAGAGGGTATTTGCAAAGTTCCAGTTCTTGCCATGGCCTGAGTATTGGGTGGGGTTGTAGGATAGCTGTTCTTCCTGCGAGCAGTCATGGTAAGGAATAGAAACAAACTATGACTTCTGTTAGAGGCCAAGGAAAGTAAGAGAGCTGTGCATTTTCTCTCCATATGGACTAGATTGCCAGTCAAACCTATGCTTTCATTTTAAAGGTTAAGGTTGCTACTCCTCAAAAAAAGATCACTGAAATAAATGTTTCCTTTTCAATTGACAACCCAGCTGACTTACATTTCATTTATCTACTGGGGATTTGGATGTAGACAGTTTCTATTCTGTTCCTGTCAAAATCTTAACTAGAAATTTTATAGTCAATGGGTCTGAGAGTTAGAGGGCAGCTAACTACCTATTCCTTTAAGCCTGTGGTCAGTGGGCCTTTTCAGCAGCCTCAGTGACACTGGGGATTTCAAGTCCTTTCACTTCAAATGGAGTTGATTTTGATACCAGCATTGCATTCTGTATTGTCACTATTATTCTTCCCCCACCCCCATGTATTTAGGTCTGGAATCATCATCCTTTTGTTTTACCATTCGATTAGTTGAAGATAATTTGTTTAGGACATACTCTCTCAGAATTCTTTACATATTCTTCATATATATATATATATATATTCATATATATGATCACAACTATTATATTGGATTCAACACATCTTTTCAGGCCTCATCTCTATGATTCCAAAACTAAATTCAAATGAAATATAGCCTCCCAGGAAGCTCAATTCTTTGCTCAAGTACTATCCATGGATTGGGTTTTAAGATGCTGCATTATCCTACTGCACCATATGACTCTTGTTTCCAAACTATATTTTAGGAGCTTTGTTATATATGGGTACATTTTTGACATTAATTAACTCAGACCACTTTAGAAGTAGGTATGGTATATATATATTTTTTTCTATCATATGTATAATTATATATGTGGAGTTTCATATATATATATGAGAAAGGGAATTTAAGAGAATTTGAGAGAAGTTAGGTTTTTGTTTAGAGCTGACCAACTGCAGACACAGGGCCCAATGCTCATAATATTAATGCTTTTGTCCTGTAAATTAAAAATAAAATTGATTTGAAAGCATTTAGATACAGCACGTGTCTACTGTTTGCCACATCTTCAGAGTCTTGATTGTCTTTCACTTACCAGGATTCGGGTATTTATATTCTTATATAATTCTTACAGGCTTTTGAATTTACCGTCACTGCTTTAGACTTTAATGCAACTGGCAAATATTTTTATTTTTAAAGTATCAGTGCAGTAATTTCAGAATTTCAGAACTGTAAATTCAGAATATTTTCTTTCTCTCTCATCTCCACTCTGCAGTGGTCCATTCATCTCCAGGTGGAACTAGGGCCCAACTGCTCTAGGACAGAACAGAGCGACAGTGGCTGCCTCCAGTTAGAGAATCTAGAGAATCTGGAGTTTAGATTCTAGGGGATTTAGAATCTAGAGAATGTCTACACTTGGCTTACTCTTAAACAAATAAAGGTAAACATAAAGAGTACGGCCTATTACTATTATAACTTCAGTTCCCCAATTGTTCAACGGTCCACAAAGTTTAGTTTTATGACAATTACCTGTATATATGTGCATATCTATGCATAAATAGATATCCTCATTCTTATCGCCTGGGCTTATTTTCATGTTTTTCTAAGATATAAAATTTCAGTAACATCAAACCTCTGTAACAGGAAAGCATTTCCTAAAGTGCTTTTTGAAGATTATGCTCTTGGATGCTCATTCAGCAACATTCTTACATCCGTCTGCCAAGTACCCCGCACGCAGGGAGGACTCTCATTCGACGTCTGCCCACCTGCGCCGCTGAGCTGCTCATTCCTCTCAAGGCACTGGCCTCGGGTCTGGTTAGTGAAGCCTCCTGGGCAAGGGCCCCTTGATGAGACGCAGTTCAAGGAGAGGGGAGCCTGTCGTTTCATTCCTGCTTGGATGTTGCCCTGTGAGACTGTGAGGCCTGGTGCTGTGACCGAGGACTGATGAGCGGCTGGACCAGCCTTGAATAGCTCACCTCCGGGCTCCTTGTTCTGAGAGATAATTACCTGTGTTCCTTGTGTTAGCAGTTTTGAGTCAACGATTCTGTTACCTGCTGGCTAAATATTCAAACTGACACAAACCTGAAATACGCCATTCCAAATTTATTCATGAATAATCTATTCCTTGTGGTTTGCTACTTTCTAATGTATTTTCAAAAATACCAGATATTGGTGGTCCATTCTCTGTAACACTTATTTACCATTTTCACTATTAATTTTTTTTTATTGTGGGTAAAAATAAAATTTTTCACAATACATACCAATATTTGTAAAATGACATATAAATACATATGCATATATGTGCATTTGCTTACATAAATGTTATTATATATATATATATATATATATATTTTTTTTTTAAAGGTGCTTAGATTACTTAAATATTACTCAGAAATTACAGGGATTCCCATGTTCCCCACCTCCCACACCTCCCACAACATTCCACACCACCATCCTTCATCCATGTGGCACAACAACCGCAATGGATTTACACATCCTGGGGTCTTGCCACCAAGCATAGACCACAGTTCACATCGTAGACCACACTCTCTCCCACACAGTTCTGCGTGGTATATGCTGATGGAAAATGGCCTACATCCCTCGCCGCTCCGCCACTCAGGACAACCCCCAAGTCCCAAAAAAGCCCCTGTATTTCAACTGCCCCTCCCCTCCCAGCCCCCAAAACGTCCAGTGGCCACCGGCTCCACCTCACTGTTACAATTTCTTCCATTGCTTGAATCACAATATGTCTACAACAGAACACCACCAAGTCCACTCTGGTCCACATCTCCTCCCCCAATCCTGAGGGGACTTGGATGGTGATGTCCGCTCCACCTCCAAGTGAGAGAGGGCTTATATCCCATGGATACAGTGGATGGGATTATCCTGCCTGCAGCTGCAGGCCCTCTCCATTCCCTGGGATGGCCGTTGCCCATCGTCGTCTCCTCGCCAGGTGACTTGGATGAGTCCATTGAGCTGTAGGGTAGGAGTTGCAGCTCCACCGAGATGCCAGGCACAGCTGGCACATAGGTGGGCCAGAGGCTTCAGTCTCTGGAAATACACCTAAAAACTCCAGCATCACATATAGGTTTGAATAGAAGGGACTGATGGACCATGTGCAGGGAGGACTTATCTGAGTCTTACTCTTTCACTCTCAGGAGCACAGATTACAACGAAGAGCCCACTAATTAGGCATCAATCTCTGGGGCTATCCCCACTTACATAGGACCTGGGTGTCTCCAGAGCCTTCAGGAGCCCCTCTGTGTGGGGTGATATCCACTTTGGTGTTCTATGAGATCTTACTGAGGTGTGCGTAAGCATTACCTCTGGGATGACCTCCACTATTAATTTTTCATTTTTAAAAAACCCTTCTCAAGTTTATTCATATTCACATTGCAGACTCGCTTTTCTAGAATGTTAACTGTGCTCTTTAATCAATGTAATGAAGGTATACATTTTACTACTCCATTTTCTGCCATATTTTGTTATATTTTTAGAAGCTTTTCCTGCATCTCATAAAGCTCCCCATTCATTCGTCTTATTTTATTTTAAGCTTTTATTTCATTTAATTGAATTTTATTGAAGTCACAACATACCCATTCTTAAAATTTTTCTTGTTTTCCATAAATGCTCTACATTTTCTTCTTGAGTGTAATATTTTCTTGTTTGTTGCAAAATCCTCTCACAGGCAAAAAAACAACAACAACTTTTCATTTTGTAATGAGAGTTCAGCAGAGCTTTTAAAGTTAGCTGTATTTCCTCTATTTATAGAAAATTTGCAGTAAGCTTCCCCCCCTCATTTGAGGCAACAGCTACCATATATAACTTTTCATAATTCAAATTTATTTATATAAAGGTCCAAATTCACTACGTGTTGGAAGAGGTTTCTTTTTATTTAGAGTCTATTTCCTTTTTTCTGCTTTTCTGAATTTTGTGAAGATTTCTGCTTTCTAAATAAACATGCAGACTCCAATAATGGCAACGTGGAGTTTGCATTTAATATGATATATTCTTGTCATTTGGGCAGAATGTGTGTGGGTTCTGGAGGCACAAAATTAATCATATCTCTTTCCTTAATCACATTGTTTAGAATCAGTCTCAGAAAGGGAATTTAAATAAAATATCAGATCTGTTACTTATAAATCTAGTTGGAAAATGCATCTTAGCTGCATCTGCACTGCCTAATGCTTCTCTCCATTCACCCCCCAAATAATGCTTCCAGCACAGTCACGAGTGGCCCTAGACAACTATACGCCACTGCAGCAGGGACAGGCAGAAGCCACAGGGCAAAGGGGAATATATGTATGTTTTAAAAGGGAACCCGGAAGGAGTTCAATCAGATAATCAAAGGGTCAGGGTGGAAGTGCTATTCTTATATCTGTCCCTCCCAAGAAGTGAAAGCTTTGTTCCTTTTAAGGAAGCAGGAGAATTAGAGGATAATTGTTATCCTTCAATAGTTCAATAAATCATTTATTTTTGATCATCAATGGGAATGTTGACTGATATTCTGCAGCAGCGGTAGCATGCAAGGATTCTCTGTTTATCTCATGAAAGGACATTGAGTATGCTCTGTGTGTATATGCATATGTGTGTGTGTGAGAGAGAAATTTATGACTTTTTCATATTTTAAGTTTGTATGAAGTCCCTTTTTCTGAGTCATTTTTTTTCCTTTTAGCTTCAGAGAATAATTTCATCTTTATTTTGCAGAGTTACGCTTGTAAAAAATTTTAAACAAAGGCTATGTAAAATTATTGCCATATTTCAGCTGTGTACATTGCATTTGTTTTGCATGGAGCTATTAAAGAAACAAAAGTTATAGAATCATGAATTTTGACTTGTACAGGACTTTGTATATAATTTGGTGTCACTTCTTCCTTCTCATACCATTTCATACTTAAATCCATTCAATGACATTTACGTAGTTGTCCATTCTCTTCTTCAATATCACTTCCCACTCTCAGAAAACATATGAGATCTAGTTTCATGTGGCTGCCTGTGATTATTTCTAATTCCATTGTCTGGGAGTAATTATAATGACTATTCAAATATTTGGTGGTAACTGTTCTATTTCTTATTTTTAGAACCTAGGGTCAGCAGCCAATTTCCTTTACTCTTTCTGCACATAATATGCTTTCAAGTCCTTTGTCTTTCTGCACTACATTAAGTTTTATTAATTTTCCCATTAAGGTATAAGTCCAAGAACTCAGCATAGTGCTATTAGCTATTATCTGGCAGGAGCATAGTACATTGTACTATGTAATTTTGTACATTGTAATTATATTAACAAAACCTAAGAGAGAGGAAACAAAACAAAACAAAACAAAAAACCAACCCCAAAGTCCATTTCTAGTCTTACTATCATTGTATTATAAAAACTACTATTAAGGCCCACCTCATTAAATAAAAATTTCATTTATTTTGCTTTTTTCCATTTGCATTATAAATATTATTATTAGAAATTTACCCATGGATCAAACTTTCATTTTTAAGCTACAATGTATTTTATGACTTTAAATGTTTAAAATTCTCAACCTTGGATAATTTATATCTAATTTAATAGGATGCAAATTTATCAGAAAGTGGCTGTTTATGCTATGCCATATCTCATTTTCTAAAACCTTTGATATGAGACTTCAAGACCTATTTTTTTTTTTTTTATTCTTAGGGTTTAAATAAATAATGCAAATGGAATTTTATCCGCTAGATTATAGAACTCACTCTTGTTTACAGGAGTATTCTCAATAATTATGAGTAGCTCACAGCAACATCGTGACTGAAACATATTCCACCTCCACAATCTCATTTAACCTCCAAACAGTCCTTCTAAAATAATAATAATTATTTTCATATAAAAGATGACCAAACAGTGGCTAATACGTGACTGAAATAGGAGGACTTTCACCCCAGTCATCCAAATCCAGATCCTTTGCTTTTCCTTCTGCTGCTGTGTCCTCTTTGGATCACGGATTTGAATTCATCAATCAGTTAGTAGCGTCTCCAGCATGAGGCCATGTTGTTACCTGCTGGTCATGAGGCCCTAGTCCTTGCTGGGCAACAGAGGGCTCTCATGACCTTGGATCCCAGTTCAAGGATATGGTGCTTCTATTGAAAATGCTGTATTCTCTGCCACAGCATTTTTCAAATGGGCTAAGTTTCAAAGATCAATTTTTACTTAATGGTTGCTGTCAATACATTAGCTTCATGCATACTACTTAAGAATCCAGCTTGTCTTTATCCAAAAAAATAACTCCGTTAATATTGAGTGGCCAAGGACAGGCTTTTCCAAATTTTATGAGGTGTCTGTTTGTCTCTGTTCTCTGTTTGCTCAATTTAAGGCAGGTAAAGATTTTCTGTTTTCGTTTTCTAATAAATGGCCACATTTGCTAAAGCAACTGTGAAGTCTTCACATCTTTTCAGTTAAGTTGTTTCAAGCCTGTCAATGGTAGGCAGTTCATATTATTTTCTCAAAAGTATTTTCTCTTAGATGACAATAATTAGCAGTATGCTGAAAGTATGTTTTGTGGAAATGATCAACCCTTTGCTAAAATGTAATAGTGCATATTAATTCTCAACTTCATTTGGTAAGATCTTGGGTTTATCTTGCCCTACAAAGTTTCAGTCTTAACATCTTAAATCTTCAAAGTGTAGAAACAAGTATGCTATTTTGAATGTCAGTGTTCTTCATTGGCCATGTCTTTTGACCAGGCTAATTCAGTTTCTTTTTGAAGTGGTACATGAGGAAAAGTGTGGAATATTGCAGATTTCTCTCCCACAAGGAAATGTCCAGAATTGACTTTACTGTTGGTGGAAAAGTGCCTCAGATGTTATTTATGGCACTCTTAAAGGTCCCTTGAATGTAATTCCTACCCAATCAAATTCTTCCCTTTTTCTGTTACTGAAAACTCACCAATTAAAGATTGGCAAGCATTATGTAAAATAGTCTAGTGGTTCCTCAAAGAGTTAAATATAATACAGAGTTACCATTTTACCCAGCAATTCCCCTTATGTGTATACCCCTTCAAATTGAAAATAGGGACTCAAACAAATATTTCTACAACAATGTTCTTATCAACATTATTTATGATAGCAAAATGGTGGAACCAACCACGAATCTATCAACCGATAAAAGAATAAACAAAATGTGGTATATATATATACAGTAAACATTACTGAGCTGTAAAAAAGAATGGAATTCTGATATATGCTATGACATGGATGAACTATGACATGGATGAAACTTGAAAATATTATACTAAGTAAAATAAGCCAGACTCAAAAGGACAGATATTATACGATTCCACTTATATGAGGTCTCTAGAATAGTCAAATTCAGAGAGACAGAAAGTAGAATGTAGGTTACTAGGGGAGAAGGGAGAATGGGGAGCTCTGCTTAATGGGTATGGTGTTTTTGTTTGGAATGATAAAAAAGTTTTGGAAATAGTGTTGATGGTTACACTCAATTGTGGATGTACTTAATGCTGCTGAATTGTACACTTGAAAATGGCTAAAATGTTAAATTTTAAGTTATATAAATTTTACCTTAATAAAAAATTATCTGACTTAAAATATATTGGCAGTTATATAAATTAATTTAATATAATTGATTTACTAATATTCTTCTATCCATTTCCCAATTCTTGCTGTCCATATCTAGCTGGAAATGTTCAGCCTTGAGAGAATGGAATTTTTATGAGAAAAGAATGAAGCAACTTTAGAGTATATAGGTAAGTATTTTAAAATAATTTTCTGTGAGGGATTCACAGTATTCTTGGTAGACAATAAGTAAATTTCTTTATATAAAATGGATATAACTCACTGAACTAAACTTCTGTTAATTTCAATTGTTATGCTAAATGGAGAAAGAAATTTATTTTATTCATTTTTAAATCCTTAATAAGTCAAAAAGTAATGCTCTTCACTAGTATAAAGTATGGCCCTTCCAAATATAAATTAACCTCTCTTCTATGACAGATCCTGTTATTCCCATTGTTAAGCAAGTTAATTTATAACAGTCTCAGCTTCTCCATGTTTCACCCACAAACTTCACCCAACTCAGCAAAGCAGCAGTCTTTCAGAGGCATCTAATTTAGGAAGCTCAGAGAGAGGGGTGGGAGTGTGTGTTTTCTTCCTATTGTGTAACTTTTAATCCCCCTTCACGGACACTTTGGTGAATCACACAGCTGGGTAGGATTAAGGGAAGTGTCTGAAATCCTTTCTTTGTGGGATCATGGTCTAATTAGGGTAAAGAAAAAGCACAGGGCATACATTTGCTCTAAGATTGGTTCAAGGAGTCAACGAAATTCAGAAGGCAAAATCAGTTCTGATGGTTGGTTACTTTCTTAGAAGAGAGGTATTTAACTGAATCATGATTGAAATGGGAAGAATCTCAAAGTCAGTTATGGTTTTAGAGAAGGACCATTCTAATGTGTGGAGTCAACAGAAACTAAAATTTCAGAGTATAAACAGCAATGCACTTATGGGAAATGGTGATAATTCTAGTTGCCTGGTGCACAGTGAAGAAGGGAGATGGTGAGAGATACGCTTGGAAAGTTTAGCTGGAGACAGATTAGGAGGGCTTTAGCAGCTAATGAAAAGTTTGAACTGTAATAGCAATGGAGAAACCAATAAGAGTGTTGAACAGATGAATAACATGATGATGCAGGACTTTACAAAGACATACTCTTAAGAATTGCAAAATGGAAGGGGAAAGAGTCTGGAAGCAGAGAATTATTGTTTTAATTTTCCTGAGCTGTTATCACAAATTAATATTGGCTTAAACAACAGGAATTTATTGGCTCATGGTTTTGAGACCAGGAGAAGTTCAAAACCAAGGTATCAGCAAGGCGATGGTTTCCCCTGAAGATTAGCATTCTGGTCCTGGCCACGGGCAACCCTTGGAGTTCCCGGGTTTGGGTCCGCCTCTCGTCACATTGTGATGTCTTCTACTTTCTCTTCTGAGTTCCTGCTAACTTTCCACTTTTCTCTGTGTTGTTTTCCTCGTAAGGCTCCAGTAATACATGTTGAGACCCACCCTGGTTCAGTTGGTCACATCTTAACTAAAAATAACATCTTGAAAAAGTCCTATTTACATTGGGTTCACACCCACAGGGACATGGAATAAGATAAAGAACATGTTCAAATTGGGGTACATAGTTCAACCTCCCACAGATATTAAAGGGCATTGTGATATTGCAGGAAAGATATAAGATTACAAATCACTTTTGGCCTTAGCATTTGAAATTTCTTTGCCAGAAGTGGAGAAGATCTGCATTCTTTAAAAATATAAAACTTATCTAGAGCTCACAAATTTTGTCTTCTTTTTTGAACAGATGTCATGGTTCATTTGTTAGTACTTTCTTGAAATCCAGCATTTACTTGGAAAGATGTTTTATAACTTCAGATTATCTTGAAAGAAAATGAAAGGATAAGATGGCAGTATTTCTTAGAATAAGTTAAAAAATTACTTGAAGAATACATGCAAAGTATATAAAAAGTATAATCTATTATCTTATTGCCAGCTGCCTAATCAAATTTTTTAATTAAGATATAACATTCAGAAGAGAGTTTCTGGGCATTTTTTGGAATGAGATGAAAAATCTTTTCCTTTTATTAAAATGTTGCAACATACCATGCCATGTTATTATGCCTGTATAAATTCCTGTTGAACTTTTCACTAAGCAGTGAAAATTTTAAGGTAAAAGACAAGTTTGTTCATTAGATTAAATTTTATTTGTACATTTGTCAGATAAAAATTTGTTAAAAAATGTATTACGGGGTTCATTACCAATTGTTATTAGTGAATAGCTTAAAGAAATGCAGTCTTCCATTTAATGCTAAAATACCGATTTTACCTTCTTACACTCCGTACAAGATAGTTCATAGAACAATTCCCTCTTCTTTGACATAGTGGTTTAATTGCTCACTTTTTTTCTTGTTCATTCCTTTTTATTTTTTGTAATAATAAACTTTATTTTTAGAGAAGTTTTAGATTTACAGAAATATTACACTGAAAGTATAAGGAATTCCCATATAACCCTTCCCCCAAATACATAGTTTCCCCTGTTATTAACATCTTACATTATAGTGATACATTTTGTAACTGCTCACTCTTGTATCTATAGGACTGCCGTTTTGTTTCAAACTTTCAAAGAGAAGCAAAGATTATTTAACAATTATTAACAAATTATACAGCTCTCCCTTCGGTTCCTAATATTCTAAATTTCTTTCTGAAATGCCTTCTCATTTTCTTCTCCTAAGTTATAAACACATGTCTCTAGTTTTTTGAGTATATGCTCTTCATCTATATTTTGTTTTGGTCTAAATATTCTCACAGGAGTTACAAAGTTAAGTTGAGTTGTAATAAAATTATTTATTTTAATCAGATTAAAATCTTGTGTAAAAGGATAAACATGTGGTATTGTGTAATTTTCATCTACTACTTTACTGATGGTGGGGAGAACAAGCTAATGAATATTTATAAAGTTCCAAAACTTATGGCCAATGAAAGCCAAGAGATGAAACTCTCAGAACTCACTAGGTTCTTAAGTAGTTACATAATAGAGAAGAAATACAATATAGAATAATATTATATAATAATAGAGAATTAGGTAGTGATACTATTTGTGTAAACTTTACTATAAAAATTTTCAAAACTAAACAAGAGAGACTAATAATATAAACCCTTTTGTCCCAAAGCTGTGAAGATTTTACAATGGTCAACAATTGTCAATCTTGTTTCACCAATCTTCCCCCACTTATTTTCTTGCTCAAAATTTAAAAACAAATTAAAAATTTCACTTTGTCTTAAATAACTGATCTTCCTATTTTATCTCCAGCATGTCTTCAGCTGTCTTTGTATCTCTGTGCCAGAGGACTCTTTCCACTGGAACTGTGGAGAGCTGATCAGCTTTTGCCAAGGGCAGACTGGAAGCCTCTAGGAACTAGCACAAGGAGTATTTATACTAGGGAGTTGATGTATTAATACTTCCCCCCTCTAACTCTCTGGGAGGGTTAATTCTCTGGTATTTGTTTTTTACACCATTTCCCAGAACTTCTCTGTGGGATTAAGCTTCAGCTTTCCTCTGTGGTAGGTGGCTTAATAGTGCTTCACTTACTGGTTTCCTTGCTTTCTTGTATCCCTTCTCTACTTCTCTACCAATGCTAATTGCATGTCCCAAATGAACTAAGTGCACTCAGATTTATCATTTAATGTTTCTGGAAGCACACTGAGACATTTGGGACAGGAAATGGTCCTGGAAGCAGATTCTCAAGATGGGATTCTGGATCATTAGCCAGCCAAATGGCAAAGAGAGCCCTCTTCTTGATGCTAAGTGGTGTGGTCATAACCTTTCTGGATTTGGCTGATTGCTTCCTCATGGTGTCATTTAACTCATTCGTCTATGACCTGAATTTATTCTAATATTTTAGCTGCATCTAGAGCCATGGTTCTCACTCAAGGTGATTTTGTACCCCAAGGAACATTTGACTGTGTGGAGACATTTTTGATTATCATAACTGGGAGGAAGGGTGCTACTGATATTTACTGGGTAAAGGCCAGTAAATATTAAGATATTCTACAGTGTGCAACATAACTCTGATTATAAAGAATTATCTGACCCAAAATGTTAATAGTGCCAAGGCTGAGAAAACTTGCTCTAGAGGCTTGATTAGATTTAGGCAGCTTTTCATTTCTTTTCACTCTGTTTCTTCTCTTCTACCATCTCTTTATCACTCCCTTTCCTTCCTTCCTTCTGGATGAAATCCCCGCATAACAAATAAGGTATTGATTCTGTAAGAAATAAACTTAATTAGAATTTTTAAGATACATGGTTCTATTAAACGATAAAGAAGATGGTAGTAGGCGAGCCCAAAAAGGAGGCCAACCATGACATACTGGACCACAATATTGAGAAAGGCCAGGTGCCTTCAGAGGCTGCATCCTCCCAAGGTTGATGGGAAACAGCATTCTTCCTTGAGTTCTTTTATGCTGTTGATTAACTCTAAGGAGACACTGTGGTAGACCTGCTGGGTTTGGGTATAAAATGCCAACCCCACTTCCCACAGCAGTGGTTATGTTTAGGACAGCTAGGAGAGGTATCAAGAGAGGCACTGCCCTAGACATAACCTCACAAAGACAGTATAGGCAACAACAAGACAGGCATATGGCAAGCAAAATAAAGACAGTACTTAAGAGAGCCGATCTTTTGTCTTATAGGCACGTTCATTAATTATTTAGAAAATGAATTACATTTGCCAAGACTTTTAACATGTTCAATATCCCTCTGCCTATGATCTAGAATAGAAAAGATATCATCATAATCATCAGGCATACATGTACAGTACTTAATGCTAATCAATGCACAAGTTCCTCTTTGAGCTGCAATTAATAGATCTAAGCTCCAGGTTTGCAATACCATGCACGTTCTACTCTTGGTACTCTAGTAATCATTGTTCCACTTGGTATGACTTTCAATGCAGCACTGTTGACCCTAGAGAGAGATTAAGAAGGTAAGGCTCTGATATTCCGCTGGCCTGGTGCATAGAACCCTTTGGTCTATGAAACAGAGCCAGACTGGAGGCAATGTGCATTGTACATCTGGCCACATCCAGCCGTTGCTGGCTGCTGTGGGAGTCTGAAACTGCATCGCACTCTCTATCTACCTCAGGAGCATGTTCAGAGATGTAGTAGATACTTTGTTTTAGGGGTCAGTGACCAACCTAGCCAATAACTCAAGAGGAACCATGCGAGGTGTTTGGGCCTGGTTTGAATGTTCAAGAGAGTTTGGCAATACTGAAGTCTATCTCTTTTTATTTTTATACACTTTCTAAACACTTCCAATGCAGTTTATTACTTAACTTTTCAGTACTTTGCTTTTTACTTCTACACCTTTACCATGATGACATTAATTAACAGGCATTTTACTTTACCAGTATAGGAAAAACTACTTTCTCAATTATTTTATGAAAACTGAAGTTTCCCAATAGAATCAAGATTATCTTTCCTTACCATCACTTTAACATGCAGATTGAGGTGACCTCTGACAGGTTTCCCTGTTATGAAGTTACTTTTTGTTATTAATATCAGTTTAGGTTTCCAATTAATAATGGCTTCCTGGAATTAGCCATTCAAATGCTTCAGTTTAGAAGATGTTTTCACAAACTTCTTACAACTAGAAATTGCTTTGCTTTTAAACAAGCTTATTAAATTACAATTAGCAACCAATGACGTTTACTTTATCTATTTAAGAGAGGGCAGATCTACATTTCCTTCTTTAACTTAATTTCATTAAACATGAACTTACAATTTTCATCATCTTAAAGATTTAACACATATAATGTTAATTTATTTAATTGGTATTCTATAAACCAAGCTAAATAAAATTGAAACCGTTATAGTTTATGCAAGGAATTTTCTTTTTCCTTCCTTTACAGGAAGCTTAAAATCTCCTTTCTTTAATAAAATTCTAAAACTGTGAATAATCTTAAAAGCACACTAACTGTTAGGTTCTGGAATATATTATAATTGTTTAATTTGTCTTAATCATAATTTAGAAAAGATCTTTCCATAGCTTCCAAGGATTTTTCCTTTACTTATTGAAATTTGACAACTGGATTATTAACCACCCTTATTTTAAGGCTGGTATAAGGTTTAAATTGGGGAATTACAGGGCAAAATGATTCTTAATCCCCCAGCCTAGAAGATGAAGTTTTAATCTGCCACACCTAGCCCCTCCCTCAGCTCTTGTAAAGAGAAGGCCCTGGGGGCTGGGTAGGTCAAAGAGCTCAGGAAAATCTTTTTCCCTTTCCCAATAGTTTCTATATTCAGATTTTGATATGACTTTTCCATCCTGCTTAGCCTAATTTGGGCTCCAGGAATCTTCATTCACATATATAACCACATATTGTTAATTTTTAACAATTTGAATACAGCTCTTTTAAGAATTTTCATTTGTTAATTTGTTTATTATCATCTCCATGTATGAAGATATACACTGAGCAAATAGGCAGACACAAATAGAGAGTTAGACACAAAAAAACTCACTGATGTTACTTATAATTTTGCATTCTTTTACAAAATGAGTTTAACCGTGAAATAATATTTAAAAGATTTCTTTGAAGGCTATTTCTAATTATTCTAATTTGCACTGTGACATGCAGTTTTACACAAGGATTCCATTCCTTTTAATTATTGGCTTATAACCAAATTGTCCCTGATGCTTTAAAATACAAATTTCCCTTACTTGAGAGCTTTGCTTATTTCCCATTTTGACTTTGGCAGACTTTGGATGAGAAACACTAATTCCAGTATATACTCACTGAGGTCATTGAAGCCTCAGGGAAACCTGGTTTTTCTCATGACTTGCTGCTTTTAGGAACCTCAACACTCAAGCTGGGAGGCCCCCACTCCCAGTCCTCGGCCGCTGGACGGGAAGAGTGGATGTCCATCCCTGAGGGTCGAGAATTCCACCAGGCAGCAAACACCTGGAGTCATGAGAGAAAGCAGGTCACTAATACCAGCGAAAGGACAGGACACAGGGGTGTCTTAAATTTGCCTTTCCCTGCACCATGGGGGCAGAAGCTGTCATGAAATAACCATAAGGAAAGGCAAGGGGTGAGGTTGGACCTGAAGTAACCATAAACAAATGCAAATTTGTTAACAGTTTATCCAGTTTGTTACAGGTGAATCCCAAATCTGATTTACAAGTTCCTAGGCATGAGCAGACAAACAAAGTTAAAACAAGCACAGATTAGAAGAGAGAATTTTACACACTTAGCTTAGCTTAGGGAAAGACTTGGCTTTAGAGTCACCTAGACACAAAACTCCTGGTGTCTGTCCGAGGCAGAAACCTCATGCAGGACCCTCCAGCCTTGTTCCTCCAGGAAAATCACTGAGCAGCTGCTAAGCACGGAGCTAAGGGGTCCAGGGAAGCTCTGCCTCCGATGAGCCACGAATTGGGGCTGCTCTAGGGGATGTATCCTATTAGTTACCTCCTGGCAAGGGGTAAAGCCCTGTGAGGGCTTTTCTTCACTGAAAGGATTGGAGTGTTACAAGGGAATAGGCAGGGAGCTAGGAATAGTCAGGAACCTTTTATGAATTTCCTCATCCCTTTCCTCATCCCTTTAAGGAGACATGACCACGTGGTCTCTGGTCCTCAGATCTGTCTGTCCTCTTCTTCTCTCTTACACAGGTTTAACTGGATTTCAGGGTCCCATACAGAGCCCACTCTCAGCCATCCTGAGGCCATGTGGTGTGGCAGGAAAAGATTAGCCTCTTTCTTTTTAGACCATCAGTAGGCAGGTTGTCCCAATTTCTGAGAAGGCACCCCAATGGGGAGTCTGCTGGAATGCTGGAAAAACCACCATTATCCTAGGGGAGGATAAAATGTGTTCATCAGTCTGGATGACATCCTATAGCTAGACCTGACTGGACAGATTGCTTGCCGAGCCAGCATCCTAGAAATCTGGGAGCTCTGCTCACAGTCCCCACGTTCCCGGGATCGGGAGCCTTATGTCTCTGGGTGTCCCCAGAGCCTTAGAGGTCTTGGGGGCATCTGGGTCCAGCTCCCAGACTGAACACCCAAACTGGGCTGACCTTAGGAAAGGGACTGGCTAGGGACTTTTCTTTTGTCTACTTTGCAGATGGCCACAAGAGAGCTTGCTTCATGGCAGCTCCCAGGGTCCCAGTCCGTAGTTAAACCCGGCATTAAAAGGCAGTTAAGAAGCAGAGACTGATCTACGGCTTATAGGCAAACAAGCTCAGCCTCCCCACG